>JARUHQ010000011.1:2476492-2733992 GCA_029955515.1 Chrysomela aeneicollis
TAGAATATCCTCAAAACCTCCACGATATGCATAAAGATATACCCTTCTGCCCTCAACATATTGATCTTAAAACTGGAATGCCTTCGAAGTCGGTGCGAGGAAACATCAAATTGATGGCAACCCTTCGCTCTAAAGAGAAATATGTTATCCACTATCGAGCACTGAAACAAGCGTTAGCACATGGTTTGGTGTTGAAGAAGATCCATCGGGTTCTTCGATTCAGGCAAGCTCCATGGCTGAAATCCTACATTGATCTGAACACAGACCTCCGTAAGCAAGCAAAAAATGAATTCGAAAAAAATCTTTTCAAGCTCATGAATAATGCTGTCTTTGGAAAGACGATGGAAAATATTAGGAAAAGGGTGAATGTTAGGCTTCTGACACAGTGGGGTGGAAGATATGGGGCAGAGGCATATATCTCGAAACCGGAGTTTAAGAATTGTACTGTATTCAATGAGAGTTTGATTGCTGTTGAGCTGAGGAAGCTGGAAATATATCTCAATAAACCTATTTACGTTGGTCAAGCTATTTTAGATCTAGCAAAGACTACTTTATACAACTTTCACTACGACTATATGTCCAGCGTATTTTCTGATTGCTCTGTTCTCTACACTGATACTGACAGCCTAATTTATGAAATCAGAAGTCAAGATCCATATAAAATAATGAGGAGAGATTGCCATCAACGTTTCGATACTTCTGATTATCATCCAACCAACATCTTTGATATTCCACAAGTTAATAAGAAGGTACTAGGAATGATGAAGGACGAACACAACGGAGTCCCGATGATTGGCTACGTCGGCTTGAGATCTAAGCTGTATTCGACTAAAATTTTAACTACCGAAGATACTATAATGGAGAAACGGAAGGATCTAATGGAAAGGGGATATGATGATTTTGAAATCGAGAATATTCTGAAAAATCTCGGTGTAACTAAGAAGGCAAAAGGTGTAAAGTCATCTGTAGTAAAAACGAGAATTACCTTTGCTGATTACTTTGAGTGTTTGGATAATTGGAAGCAGAAAACTATTACACAAAATTTGATAAGGTCTGATAAACATCAGGTTTATTCAATCATGCAAGAGAAGATTGCTCTCAGTCCAAACGATGATAAAAGGTATATCATCCCTGGAACCGATGAAACTTTACCGTGGGGACACTATTCAATTGATGATCATCCGAGGATTTGAATGATATATCTCTAGAATAATATTATATCTTATTTTGAATGAATAAATATATATATATATAACATGTTTTTATATTCCTTTCCTCCCTCCTCCTCAGGATAATGATGAAGGTTAGTCACCCTTCCTATAATCCGTTACCCTCCTCATAACACACTTACAATACTCTGTCGACTGACAAATAAAAACGAGACAATTTTTGCTATTTTCGAGCTTAAATTTTCTTATGGGAAATAACATGGGAAAAGTGGTCAAAATGAGCCCGTATCGGTATAGCACATTTACTATCGCTAACAAGAACATGATTACACCACGCTGTAGATTGACTCACAACCAGAAATTCGTAACATATTTCGGCCCTAAATTATACAATCAACTACCTACACACATAAAAAATATCAATAGCTACAACAAAACTTAAATCAGAAATAAAACTATTCGTCAAAACTCATTACATTCAATTGAAACATATCTTCGAAAGCGACTGAAATCTCGAACTACCATTCATGTATACCCTTATCCTTCTTAAACAATATTACTTTCTAGCCTCTACTCAACCTGATAACTCTGCCACCCTATTAGTAAGACAGATAACACTAGGATCCATAGTTCATTGACTTCATTATAACATTATATAGACAAAGCTTATAGCATCCTGAAGGTCACGATACAAGCTCTGCTTAGGTGACCTCAGATTGCTCGGAATTGTTGTTCATACAAAATAAGTAAATATATAGATACGTCAATTATGTAACAGTGATATCGATCTGAATAAATATCTATCATCATCATCATATCATCATCACGATATCATTTAGGGAAAGAAAGTGTTATGAATGTCACAGGGTGGGCCATAAAGCGAATAATTGTAGAAATGGTTTTAGAATTGGAATTGAGGATAATATTAGAGATAACAACTGGAATGAGAGGGTGAAATGCTATGGTTGCAGAAAGAAAGGTCATATTATGAACAATTGTCCGAATAATAGCGTGATTTGTTATAACTGCAAAAATAATGAGCATTACGCAAAAACATACCTTGTGAAAGATCTTAGGCCGGTAACCGACACGAGAGGAAATTTAAACGGGAATGCAGTGGGTCAATCTACCTGTCGAACCACTGCAGAACATGTAGCACAGTAGCAATAGATAGGGATGAAACGATACGTGCGAGATTGAAAGGCTAAGGAATAATAATTTTTAGGCATCTGTATCGTTATTAAAGATAGCGATGTCTGAGGGATTTTAAAAGATTAATGATATAGAAACGAAAGTAAAGATAATACTCTGATGGACATTCAAGGAAATATTCCTAGTAAAGGAAAAGTTTTAATACCTTTGAGGTTAGGCGAAGATATAGTAATAGAGAATGAGTTTATTGTTTTGGAAAATGAAAATTTTCGGGTTAAGTTTTCTTCAGAAATATGTTGTTGAAATTGATTGGGGACTAGAAAAAAATGTTTATAAGAGAAAAAGAGATAGAATTTGATTAAAGAGCATAAAGTAAATAAGGTAGACAGGTGCGAAGAAGATAAGAAACGGAGATTGGAAAACGTGGAAACAGAATTGATCAAGATTAGAAACATTTTAATGAATCTGAACCGAGTAACTTCAAGTGAATCACAGGAAGACGAAGATCTTTTATCGTTGGCCGCGACAAAAGGATCTTCTGTCAAAAACGACGGCCAATCGTTTGACAGAAAAAGTTTTACCTACGAAAACACAAAAGTGACAACCTGAGAAGAAGGAAAATAAGGATGCTATAGTCGACAGCATTCTCAAGACCAGAAATGTTCAAGAACTGTTTCTGATGAGCTCAGGAGAAATGAGTGTGTACAGGCGTGTCTGATAAAAACGGAACGTAGTACAGGTAGGCCGTTGAGGCGTAATCAGTTTGAGAGAGATAGAAGAAGTAATCTGAGTTTGGAAGAACGGAAGCCAATCGAAAAAGTTTCGAGAGATATGAATTGATGAGAAATATAAACGAAAAGAAAAAGGATATTTTGCGAAAATGGACGAACCGTAGAGGTTTCGGAAAATGTGTTGGAAATGAGGAATTTCGAGGAAAATTGCGAGAAGCAGAGTAGGAAAGTTGATAGATAATCGAGAGATAAGTTGAACCAAGAAAGGAATGAAAATTCAGTAGAAAAAGATGAGACAGGAAGGAATCTTGAAAAAATTTCGAAACGAATTACATACGATGAATTGCACGCTAAGGCAAATAATCGTTGTAATGAGCGAATATCAAAATCCGCAACGAATACGAATATCGTTACGAGACAGAATGCAATGGAAAATAGGAAAAATTCGAAAAACTCTTCCAAGAATAAAGAACTTCGAAACCAAGTACTACGTTGCAGTTCGGCTGTGTACTTATCTAGGGATATTACACTATGTCCGAGAACGATGGTTATTTGTACAGGAAATATGAGATATTTCGAAAAAATTACTTCTGAAAATGTAGTTTCAGAAGGAGATGACGGACTTCACGGTTTAATGTTCGATATAACACTTTGTGGACGAGAAAAGAGAGTACCGATTCGACAAGTAAATTTTCTGAATTGAAATTTCGAAAGGAAAATTTGTTAGCCCTTGTGAAAAGGTGAGGTTTTGAAGGCTCGAGAAGAAGAGCTGTGTTGTTTTTTTGAGGAGAATTTGTCTGCCCTTTTGGTAAAGGAAAGTTTGAGGGCTCGGAAAGACGAAGTTTATCGTCTTTGGAAATGCTTTGTTGATGTTCTTTATGAGAAGGACATCCTGAAAGGAGTGTACCTATTGGTGCGTTGAAACGTTTTAGACGCCACATGCGAATTTTGATGCCAGTTGAGGTCTAGTTTCGAAGTAAGGTGATTTTGATGTTTTTAGCGGAGATGACGCTGCAGAGAGAAGAGTGTGTTGCTGGAAGAAGCAGATGGATTTTTGCGTAACTGAGGCTGGATGGTCGAGTTTTGTGCGATGATTGCATAATACGAGTTATTTATGGCGAAATACTGGTAATTCGCCAGGAAAATTTTAAGCGATTCAAAATCTAGCGTGTCAAATACATTTTGAACGGTAAAATGGAATTTTGGCAGACTTACTGATATTGAGTGAAAAATATTTCAGATGAGGCCAGAATATGCGATAGTAAAAATCACACTGCCAGAACTATGAATTTTAACCATATCATAATATAGGGACCATTGACAGTATGTATAGTAGATAGGGAATTATTTATTGTGAGATTAGGAGAAAAATTAGTAAAAAAAAATATAGTAATAAAATGGTGAATTATTGATAGTAAGATAGAGATAAAAATTTTAATGTAGTGCCAAAAACATGTAAGTCATAAAATGAGCTATATTGTAGAAATAAGTTCAGATAAGGGCAAACAGACGTTATGGTTTATGGGCACATGGACTTTTTAAACGAATAACCTAGCGAGGGAATACGTCACGCTGATCGACGTGGTGGTGCAGAGCAGATACCTCAACTAGCGTCTGAGTATCGACAGATGCTACAATCTGTTGTACCTGTCAGTGTTCCATGCGGAACACCTAAGGACGTCGCAGTACATCGGTCTGTGGACGTGCACTTGTAACTGGTGCATACCTTAGATCATGCAACCGCCCCCACGAGTCGAGGGGATTCCATGCGAATGCCATTGGTGCCATGATGGCATTCCCAACCAAGACCTGCCCTTCGATGACCTCAGCCCGGTCATCGAGATGACATCAGTGAGTTTCACTGAGAGCGACTGAGACGACGGGTTCTCAGCACAAACTACGGCCGCCCTGCAGCTGTTTCCTGCAGAGATGTGGAAGATGGAATCTTCCACCCCCTAAATCAACCCCGAAGCGGATCTTCCGGACTCACCTGAGTCCACCTCTGTGGATGCTAATGGACCACCAGGACGAGCCTGGTGATTACCAAAGTTTTTAACCGCCTCGTGAGAGTGAGATGTGGATAGGTACCTTGTGTTTTGTTTGTTTTTATTTTTGAAAGAAACGCTTGAAGTTAATTTCAAAGTGTTAAGGTAGTATTTTAATTAGTATTGGATTATATGTATGAGATTTCGCTATGTTAATTTAGATTTACTTTTCTTTCTTTATATGAGATTTTATTTATTTTATTGTTGTAGTACGTTGTAGTACGTTTCGATACATGTATATTGTTCAGGTTCGAAATTAATACTTTTGTGAGTATCAATTTCTTAAAAGGGTGAGGGAGGAATGTGCTGCTGGGCACGGATATAATGCATCATTATTGTAAAAAGTAATCAAAGATCAAATGTCAAATACAGATAAACTAATCACGTCCAAAGAAGAATTATTACTGCAGGTGGCCTATATCAAGTCATATACAGATGAATCTCAAAAGCGCCAAAAATATAAGTTATGGTCAACTTCGTTTATCAACTAGAATGATAAAGACAAGAATTTATGTACAAATGACCTAAAAGGGCACTGATAAAAGGAGTGAATATATTAAAATTTGATATCACAGAGAAAAACAAAGCCATAAATTTGGAACTTAATGACAAAATATGGTGCACGTGTTCTTTTGTCGAATTGCCGCTTTGATAGAAACAAAGGGTGAATTTTTATATAAAAATGATAACCGAAAGTCAATCGAGAGCAGTCAGTAGCCAGCAGTCACAATCATCGCTCGGAGGAGCTAAGTTCCTTAATACCGTGGTCACCACGGTTTGTGTTGAAGCTAACGGACTTTTAAGTAGCTGATTCTTTGTCGACAGACATTCAGAACATACTTTGTCCGTTTTGCAAGTTGTCGCTAGACATTGCAAAAGTTAGTTTTCAGGCTGAAAGTGAAGCTCAATAGTTTTTGTAAAATTAAATTGTACAGTTGAAAGTTTTCTCAGTTTAAACCAGTCAGTTTGCAAGTGTCGCGAATTTCCAAACGAAGTGAAAAGTGAACCAGATACAAAATAAGTAAGTTGCCCAAAACCAGTACGTCTATATAAATGCCCGTAGGAAAATATTTCAGATCATTGACCAAAAAGTTTAAAAGGCACATGTTAGGGAATTATGCCATTCATATCAGAGGGTGTCGTTTGTCGGATAGATAGTAGCCAGGGTTGTATTCAAAAATATTAAAGTATTTGACGTATGATTTTCTGATTACAAAAGAGTGACTGATAAAATAGCTTTGTGTATTGAACTTGATGGAATAATTACCTGTATGATTGTAAATTCGATTTTGTATTCTTTTATGTAAATTAATATGGTTCTTTCAGGAGTACTCATAAATCTTGATAATATTTCTATGTGTCAGTACACCACCATATATATTTTTTGAATAAATACTTCATGTTTATATTAAGTTAATCGATGCCATAGTTATTTCATCCGCCTGTAAAACCGAACCCTAAAAACATCTGTAGCTTACCACCTATCACATATAGGACAAATCCGCTCGGCCTATCCAAAAATAATTTAACATCTTATCAACTAGTGAGGTGGGCAGCACAGCAGGATTTGGGGAAACCTATTAAATCCTAAGGCAACTAGCCTAGATATGGAAGATGATCTTGAAGATATAAAAAGCTATCTCGGAATTTATGTTTGTTTGCAGCAAGCACTCATGATGATTTTTTCAGTGGTAAGTTCGATTTTTCAATATTATTCACTATGCTACCACCTCTTCTCACTGAACTCAAACAAGAAATGGAACAACGACAATATAGCAGGATGCGCGAGGATTATTTACGGCCAACAGGCGAATCATAAACCTTGAATCGAGCACATGCGCAATATGTGCCAGGGTTACCTGGGCATGTCTGAGATTACGTTTTTGATGTGTTATGTGAACGTATTTCTGAAATTATATATTTCAGCCACAGAACTAAGAGTTGGCGTCAGCCCACTCGTCAGCCTATAAGTTTTGTTTAGGTACATTGTGTTTGATTGCTCTTTGTTCTCGAATCTTGTCCATTTCGATTTACAGCAAGCTGTTTTCGGCTTCATATTGTGTTTTTGTGTTCTTGTTGAATTATCTGTTGTTTAAAAAGCTGTGTTATTGAGTTTGTCATCTTTGGTAGTGCCGGTCCTGTGCAAAAGGTTTCTGCGCATGATCCACATTCAATTTTGCTATATGATCACATGCAAGGTGGATATAGGATGGTGAAACAGCTTCCTATTAACAAGCACTAGAATAAACTGTAGACCTTTGCCTACTTGATTTCATACCGTAGTAATATTTCCTGAAGTTATCAGAGATGGCGACATACCTTGTGTCGGTAAAACAGAAACTGTGCATCTGTCACCTTTTTATCAGTTTCATCTATTCTAGAAGAAAAATGACTGAGAAGAGTCAAAATATCGATAACTATTCCAGATTCACTGAAAATATTGTGTTTTGATGTCATTTCAACTCATGTCTGACAGATGCGAACCACAGAAATACATGAGCAAAAGAAATCTTCTTCGATAATCGATCTCACCGCCATCTTCATTCAAGTCGTGGAAATGTTGGTACCTTCTCAAACGGTCTACAAGTTTATCGCAGAAACAATTGAAGAGCTGTTTCACCATCCTATATCCACCTTGATCACATGGTATGCGCGAATTCAATTTAGTGTAAACCTGCTGAATTGCATTATCGTTCCCTCTTCTCCACCTCATCTGGTTCATTTTAATCATTTTGTAATTTATTACAGGCTCAGGCAAATATCAAATAATTATATGCAGTTGGAGCAACATGGAAATGAACAAGTAGGTGAAGATTTATAAAAAAGACATGATGAAAGATCTACACTTGGATGATGATTAACATGATCATACTATAGGATGATGATTAACATGATCATGTGATGGATCTTGGAGTGTTCCACTGTAAATACAAAACCTACAACAACCTATACAGGGTCGCTGATATGTATGGAAACGGTCGATTATTTCCTAAAGTAAGATAGCTAGCGAAAAATGTTAGGATACAAAAGTTGTAGGGTTTTTCAAAATCCATTAAGCTAATGAAAAATTAAGTATACAGAATGAGTCAAAAAGTCAGGACGAAACAAAGTTGCTTTTTCTCTAATGGGACGCCCTGTATATTATTCCACATTTCAATTCTGCTCGAAATTCTGAACAAAATTGATATGGCACATCATTTCCTAAATTCAACTGTTTTCGAGATATCGAAGATATCGAATGGCCAGCTAGGTCTCCCGATATGACCCCACTTGACTTTTTTCTATGGGGTCACATAAAAAATGTAGTCTACAAAAATAGGCCGCCAAATATCGAAGAGTTGCAAGAAAGAATAAGGCATGAAATTTCTACCATTCCTCCTCACATGATTTTAGATTCACTACAAAATTTTGTTCAGCGAGTTCATTACTGTCAGGAGGTAAATGGTAAACACTTTGAGCACCTTATTAAATAGAATTTCAAAGAAAAATTTGTTGTTTATTAAAACTTGTTTTCTCTCTTTTCCTTCTGTCTTAACTATTGTTTTCATAAAATTTTAAATATCCTGGACATTCATTGAAAAATACATTTTATTGTTTCAATTGCATTTTAATCAACCCTGAACAATTATGCTTTTTTTATTTTCTGTAAAAAAATTATAATTAAATTGTAATCATAATATCCACATACTCCACCTTTTCTGACTTTCATAATAAAATGCATCATTTCGTGCTTTTTCTTTAATAAATTTGAGAGTAGTAAAAAGTTATTTTCAAAATTCGATATCTCGAAATCGGTTGAATTTAGGAAATGAAGCGCTTCATCAATTTTGTTCAGAATTTCGAGCAGAATTGAATTGTGGAATAATAAACAGGGCGTCCCATTAGAGAAAAAGCAACTTTGTTTCGTCCTGACTTTTTGACTCATCCTGTATACTTAATTTTTCATTAGTTTAATGGATTTTGAAAAACCCTACAACTTTTGTATCCTAACATTTTTCGCTAGCTATCTTACTTTAGGAAATAATCGACCGTTTCCATACATATCAGCGACCCTGTATATATGACACAACAATGTTCCTGATAATGATATGAAGTTTTAGGTGACTCTGGTGTTGTGTAAATGGAAGACTAATTTATCATCTTGCTTTGCAGTATTATTTGGATTTAGTAATTTAACATGTTCAAGAATGTTTTGTTATTGCATTTTTTATGAGTTGTAGTCTTTCTCAGTTTGAAGGGAATCTATTCCACATTTCTATTTCATTCACCAATGATTAAAAGATTTGAATACTGATTTGTTATTATTGTGTTGCATTTCCCAAATCATTCTATTAAGAAAAACATATGGCATGCTAGATGTTTAACTAATATAACTATGTATTTTTTTAATAATTTATTTGAACATTATATCATTTCTTTGAAATGAGTTTATCAAATCTCCACAAAATGATGAATCTATATCAACTGTCACTTCTAGGTAGTTTTTGCACTTCACTTTGATCTAATAGGTATATATCTATTTGAATACATTACCATAAAATCTAGGTTCCTGAAAATAAAAACAAACAAACACAGAAAAGAAAACTGATAAGTCAAAAAAGGGGAGCTTATATGCTTCCAGTTGAAATGGTCAATAAATCTTTTCAAAATTGAATTATTTACAACATTATCGATGAATCTGCTTTACAGGAACATTAAAATAAACCCATATCTCATCTAGTTTCATGGTGATTTCATGTGAGAATTGTGGAGGATCTCATACACAAAACTTTTGATGATTTCTTTATTGAGGCCTTCAGTTCCAATTGTGTGATTGCTGAAACACTTTCACCCCACATAATATCCGAAATGATCGAAATTAATATTTCGACTTTCACACAGGCATTTTAAAAATAATTTCAGGATCTAAGAACTGAAAAACTTCGAATAAAAACCGAAATTGATACCTGGATACACCTGGACTTTGGTAGCATTTAACAAAAATCCAGTGACAATAAAACTGAAACGTCGACAACAAACCACAGATACAACTTCAAACCAATAGTCGAGTACGAAAAATCGACTTAAATCTCTGATATAACTGAAATTCTCTTCAATAAAAACTTTGGTTTAACTAGAGATCAAATGACAGATTATTTGTTGTTCACCCTTCAATACGACATTTTGTCATTTACAGCGCCATCTGGCGTTTCGTGATTTTCCAAGATTTTCACCAAAGAAATGTTAACCTCAAAATCGAAAAAAATAAACAAAGCGCCGTCATTATTCGATCATGGAACAATCCAAGACCAGAAGGCAGCCGGACGGCACAATCATATTGCATGAATATCCTATGCATATCCCACCGGAATATTGGCATATGCCAGGAATATTCCATATCCTCCAAAACATGTGATATAAATATTCCATGGATATCCAATGTCACCATGAAACATATTCCAGGAATATCTTTTAATATCCTTAAACATATTCATGGCATATGCTATACATATATTCTACATCATAAAAATATATGCCAGGAATATATTTTCGTACTGCATAGCATATGCTTTTTGAACATTAGTAGATAATATACAGGGTGTCCCAGTTTACATACCTAGATAAAGGGTTTAATTAATGTCAATTATTTTAAGTAACGAAAAACTATATTAAAAATAACTATTACAAAATAAAACAAATAAATAGACATTCTTCGATACATTTTCTTGAAAATTATCAAAAATTCTAACAAAACAAACATTTCTTAAAACAAATATAAACAACTATGTATTATAATTGCATCGATTCTTCATCAGGGATTTTTTGTTTGTTTTCCTTATTCCTAAAAACAAACAATTTCAGAAAAAGTACCTTATACAATGAAAAATTACTCACATTTTCCTAATGCACCTCTCAGAAGCTTTGGCCAGGAAAATAGCAAGTCTTTCTTCCACTTGTTTTTCAGTGAAGTGTTTGGTGAGTGGGTTTTTCTTACATACTTCTAAAAAATATATTAATGAAATATCCATGAGAATAATATTTCTCTTGCCAATTATGCATTATGATTGATAGTATCAATCGTAAAAACCCTAAGGTTATATGTACTTTTTTAGAATGACTTCTAAAAAAGTAATGACCAAATGTATGTTCTTCTATACAATGTATAAAGATAATCAAAGAATTTCATGAAGTATATATTGAATATGTCAAAAACCGCCCGCCCAGTAAAGATTAGGTAAAGGGACAGAGGTGTTAAACATTTAGGCTACTAGAATATATATATTTACCTTTAATTAAAGTAGCCATATCGAGATGAGAAAAGTTCTTTTTTCCTTTTCCTCCGACCCAGCTAAACTGCCTCAAAATCTCATCATCAACTAATTGAGGCATACATCTTCTGATTACATCTTTAATATCAATGCCCCCAACATGAATAAGCTTGGTCAACTACAAGTGAAATTATTGATTCAATATAATTGTTACTGCTGTAAAAATTACCATAAATTCTCTTGTGTTTTTGTCACTCAGTTTTTTGTCCAATGCCATCAATTCCATGTAAGACTTGGCAGGGATATCAATATCTATTGCTTTTGGATGATTTTCTTGGATGCTATTTTCAATTCTAGAATTGAGTATGGCTGTTATCAATTCTGCATTTTGTGTAACCCTTCCATTTATAATATGTAGAAGTTTTATAATTTCAGTAGAATCTGAAAAAACAGAGGAAATTGTAGTCATACATCCATAATCATATAGAGGTAAGAGATTTACTGACCTTTACAGGACAAAGATTTCTGTGTTACTGTAGTAGAAGAGGCAGGTTTTGCAGATGAATCCGAGTTGGTGTTTGGAATTGTTAATTGTGTGGTCACCTCCTTTTCCAAGTTTAAATTTCGTTTTACCACTGCTAGTGTTTCCGAGTTGGTGTTTGGAATTGATAATTGTGTGGTCACCTCCTTTTCCAAGTTTAAATTTCGTTTTACCACTGATAATGTTTCAGACTGTGATGAGCTGGCTAGTTGTGAATTATGACCTAGAAATGTTATTAATAAATATGTTTTGTCTGATATAATAACAAATTAAAACTACAAACAGGAAATACTTCAAACTTCTTACATGCAAAAACAATTTGAAGAAAAAGATCAGTTAGGAACACCTGATTTCAACTTACCAGGAGGTGTTGGTAATTTGAAACGTGGTGATTTCCTGATAACTTTTTCTGGGGGAGATGTTTCATCTTCAGAAGATAAATAACGTGAATTCTTCTTCTTCCTTCTTGTTTTCGAAACGTCTCCTCTTGAGAATTCACTCTCAGTATCCAGCTCACTGGTATACTTGGCCATGCCAGCTTTTTTAGTTGCTACAATAAAATTGTCATATGGTGAACTACTCAAAATTTCCACAGGAACGCTTTTCCAGGTTTCAGTTGGTTTTGTTTTCGCTCGAATAGAAGCTCTCACCTTTGTTCCGGAAATAGTATCTGGCCATAAACATTTGTAATATCCGGACTCTTCAAATATCCAGGAAGTGGGTACTGCTTCAACCATATCATTCTCTTCAATAAATTTTACAATTTGCCACCCTTCCATTTTGCTCAAGTAGGTTAATAGCAGTTTCTGTCAAAATAGCAGTATTAATTCAAGTAACATACATGAATGATAAAAAAAAGCTGATAATTATTGCAAATGTACTATTAGCTACATTTTTCATCAAATAATTCGACTGGATGAAAATACATCAACTCATGCTGCTTTATTTGAGGACTAGAAAGTACATAATTATAAAATATATCAGGAATTAAGAATTACATATTTTATACAAATACAAGTAAGAACCTGGAGGGTTAGACAACCCCTGACAAACGTTTATACTGTACCCAAGATTCTGGTTAGAAAATCAAATATTCAATAGTACCAAGAAGTCTTGAAAGAATATTCAAAATTATCAACATGTATTCAAAAATAATTAGATTTTTGTGTACAGACACCAGTCTCAATAAGTTGTCCACCCCAGGGAGAATTCATATGGAATAAAATGTGAAATAAATTTAATGAATTATTTGGCTCCAGCCCTCAAACTAACTTTGAAAGTTAAATTGTATAGCATGAGAACAAGCAAAATAGCTTGGAACATTTGTCCCCAAAAACTAAAATAGAATAAAACTTGTTTCAACATTTTTCACAAATTTAAAATTTCCTAATCCTTTAACAATAATTTCTTATATGTTCTAAACCTACATCTTCAATAATATATTCTATTTAGAAAAATATCCAACTGTGTGCATTAATGGAAATACAACAAAACCATCTTCATGAGGCAGCTGAACATATTTTTGTGAAATATCCTCAATATTAACTATTACAAATTTGTTACATAATTTTTTCACGAAATACACACCCAGAATGGAAGAATTGCATGGTGTTTGGAAGAAATCACATTTCAACTGGAATTTTTTTACTAGGGCTACTGTTGAATTTTTGGTATTGGAAAAACCGAAAACTAATGATACAGTGCTATCTTTCAATCCACAACAGTTATCCCTCTTGTACCCTGCATTCAGTGTGAATGTTGTTCCCACTAATTTCAAATATTGAGGGTAGGGTAATAAGGGTGATATGTTTTTTTCATGTTTGAGATCAAAATGAGTTTCTGACTTGATTGGCTTTGAGACAAGAATACCTTCTGATAACCTTTTTACTATTTGTTGCAAGGGTTTATCACCCTTCCTGACCAACCGTTTCAAAATCTGTAAAAAATTTTCACTGGAAAAGTTACTAAAATTGTCCAATGGCCCAAAACGACGAGCACAATCTGTGAGGTGTAATAAGTTGTGAAAATTGTGGGACATGTAGTGACGACCATAAATATTTTGAGTTTGTTGAACAAAGTAGATGAGTAATCTTTCTGCATAATCATATAGGTTTGTTAGAGAGGAAGATACTAATATTGTGATACTAACAAAAAGACATAAAAAATTATCATACTTTACTCTTGTTAAATAAGGTTTCAGAATTACAATACCAGTGTACAAAAGAAATAATCTTAATTCAGTTGCTTTCCACCTTTTACTCTCTGAAAGGCTTTGTGACTTTCTAGGAAATTCAGATGGTACATACACAGCTATCTGTTTTATTGATAAATTCATGGTGTTAATTATTCTAGCTGGTAAATTATGTGGTGGTTTACCAAATACCCAAGTTCCAACAAGAAGTTTTTTAGTAACACCCAGCAAAACTAAGTGCATATAATCTAGCGGCACATCCTCAACCATATCTATATAATCAATATTTTGAATTATTGTGGAACCTAAGTGATAATTCTCATCACTCTGATTTCTGAAAGATTCATTTGTTCTTTTAATCGAATTAATTTCTGGAAAACAAACACGGTCATTAAGATATATTCCTTCTTGACAGCACTTAGTACATGATGAATAGCCAGTGTGGCTCTTCACTTTCAATGAATAAGATTTGGCTGGAGCATCAAAAAAAATATATTTTAACCTAAATGAAACCAACCTTCCTCCAATTTTCAAACCATTCTGGGATAAATTGATTACCTCATTCACAAAATCTACCAAAAATTCATTTGCATCATAGGGTTTTTGATACCCATAATATATACCAATCAACACTACATTTTGAACTGATGAGTTTAAATTCAAGAGAACTCCTAAAATAGGGTAGACTTGGCTGCCAGAACTTTTACTGAGTGGAAGTCCATCAATATTGACAGCAATTTCAACATTTTATGGAGGTATTAGTTGATGTAACTTAAAAAATTCACTCAGCACATTCTCAACACCCAGATGACAGTATGTACCAGGGCTCACTACTCTAGTATTTACTTTACGAACAGTTGACAAAAAAGATCTAGCACTTTTTGGAATACCATCCAAACCTGGTTGTTTTCTTAAAATTATCAGCAGCTCATTTACAGCTTTATGAGTTATTTGATTATGCACAGCCCACAGTTTTATCTCTTCCTGAAAACTCAGATGGTTACTTTGATTTGGTTCTGAGAGACAAGTTTTTTCAACCACATTACTAGGTAACTGATGATCATGCATCAATTCAGAAACAATATTACTCTGACTTTCTGGTGGAGTTGAGTCCGGAATTATTTCAGTAGAACAACTAGGCTCTGTTTCACTAGTGCACTGGTTATACTCTAACAAATCAATAACATTGTGCTCGTCAGAAACATTGTCTCGAGAAAACAACAATGTTTGGTCAGTCAATTTTTTCACTTTTCTCAAAAAACCTTTCTTCATTGTTGCAGATCAAAGTCACGGTCTACAGGTGAATATATACTCTATGAAGCCCTTGATAAAGGTTATAATTATATCAGACAAATTTTATTCATCAAAAACGGTGGTATATGCCGACACCACTACACACGATAACATTACCTTTCCACCCACTCGAGGATTTCCACTTTCACTTACCCAAAACACAAAGCCTATGGTATTTGCTCAAAATCTCACCCAACAACCAACTGTTGTATCAAATAATAATTTAAATAATATTAATATTATGAACAACCCGTAACTCATCAAACAACAATTTATTTTTTTATTGGAATGACAGTTGACAAGATGACAACATCACCTGTCAATTCTGTCATATTTTCATATTAATGTCAAGAAGCCATACATGCACTGTTGATCCACTGAACTCAAACCGTTAGAGTTCAGTTCGACTTGTCAATCGCCGGTCATAACATAACTCAAAACATTCAAAACACTTGATTGATTGAAATTTCACAGCATCTCAAATCTACCTCAAATCTGATGAGTTGAATGCTTAATTTTGGCTGCGAGGTTAAACGTGTTATGTTTTATGTACTTGATAAGTCTTGAACTAAGTACGATAGATGCGTGCAGTTTTTCAGTGTTTATTAAATATATATCAGCAATAACATACCAATGTTGTTTCAAATTGAGAAAGGTTTATATAGGAAAGAACTTATGCGTAAAAATAATGCCTTTTGAATATTCTCAGGATATCGCAATAGTAACATTACAGCTTGATGTGCCTTTAGAATATACCAGTAATATTCGAAGAGAATGTCTGATGAATATTCGTGAAAATATATTCCAGGAATATTCTTCATGGATATAAGATAAAATCGATATTCATGGTATATTCCAGCAATATTGCAATATTCATTGGAAAATAGGATGTAGTAGGCATATTCCAGGAATATTGGGTGTCGTCTGGGATGACGTCATGAAACTGGCTAGCGTGGGCATCATAGGGAATGGACCATCCTCATCCTATAGTTTAATATCCTTGACGTATCTATCACCAGTGAGTATCACCACGTCGTCCCTAGTTAACCATCCTTGGTCCCTATCACTGGTTCAAAATGATTTCAACAATAAATAAAACAAAACCTGCAGTCGCAGTTATGAATCGGATACTGCTGATTCATAAGCGGAAATTTTTGAATAATAAGAAATGGTTACATGTTACATTATCTTCCTTCAGCGAAAGGACTCAAGGATTTCAAATACTTTTACATTTCGAAATGGTCGCCGAAATACTGAAATTACTAAACAAACTGCTAAAAAAAATGAATATCTTGATAAAGTTGTCGATTCTTTGAAATAATAAGAATATTTCGAAAGAATAAAATCTGTATATTATTTCGACTGATTCTAGAGGTAAATACTCTGCCTGAAAGTTAGGTATTATTCTGAATATGGCAGGAAATTCTGTCAAGTTTTGTGGGATATTGACAGATTTCAGATTGGCAACACTGCAAAAATGCCAAATGCCAAGTGCCCACTGCCAACAACTGAACAAACGTAAAGTATATCAAGTTTTGGTAGATGAATTTTAATTTATTTTCTTGATATTTTGGAAAATAAAAAATATAATATTTCAAATTCGTCAGAGGATTATATGTCATGAAGAGTATAGCAGAATATTTCACTAGCCCAGTGAAAAACACAAATAATATGGACAATAAAATCCACACTGAAAATAATGCTAAAAGGGATGCATTTCAGTTCATGATGAATAGTAGGAATAAAAGTATTGGTATGAATTCTCCTGGTAAAAGAGTAATGGAGGAAGATACTGAAGAATTCAAATCTAATAAAGAAACACTAACAGCTAAACGAAAATTATTGAATGCTTGGGCAGAACAGAAAGCTGCATCAAAAAGAAAAAGAGATGAGGAACTAGATGAAACTATTAGGTATAAATTAAATAAACGTTCTAGAAAACTAAAAACATTACTGAAAGTAAATGATTCAATAGTAGTTGAGGGTCAAGGTGTTGCAGTTAGGCAAATGAGGAAGATTCTACATATTTCAAGTAGTAGTGAATCAGATAGTGACACTGAAGTGATGAAGAATGCGAAGACTAGGCAGAGAAATAAAAGAAACTCATCTAGGACTCCAAATATAGTAGTCCAGAAAAAAGAACTCAAGAAGGAAAACCTCAGAAAGGTGGAAGAGAAAGTGGTTGGTGAGGCATATATTCCTGAACAAGTTGCAACTTCAACTTCTTTCAGTGTAGGTATTGAGGAAAACTCTGAAAATAATATTCAATCTGATCTTGAGTCCAAAAGTATTTTTGTTGATTTTGGGATATTACCCAATTTACAGAACACATCTGGAGTAACACCAAGAAACTCTGCTAAACAATGTGATACTTACAATAAAAACACGTTTGTGCCTAAAATTTCCCAAAAAGGTGCTTTAAATAAATACCACCAGAAAGAGTGCAGGAAAAGTGCTTTTATAGACAAAAATAAACAAGTTAAACTTGTCAGCAATGAAAAACTTGTGTCTGTTTTCCAAGGTGAGAATTCACAAGACATATTTACTAAATCCTGCAAACTAAAAAAAAATGAAAAAACTGAAATAATGAATTATCCTGATGAAAGAAGTCAAGATAGATGTTCGGCCTCACATCAGCGCTTGAGGTCCTGGAAAATCAAAATGAATTCTAGTGATATCAAGAAATCAAATGCAGGTGATCTAATGAACAGATCAGGAAAAATATCTTCTCTCATAAATGAAAACACTGATGAGGGTAAATAAAAAATCATTTCTATTACATTTTTTGAATCAAACACAATATGTCCCTGTTGGATTTTTCACTAAGATAGATCAATTATATTTTATTTTGAATCTTAAAATTCAACTGAAAATGATGAACCAGAAGTGTCATATTTGATTTGATACTGCTACATTGAACATTTATAACATCAACTCGAAGTACCCAATTGAAAACATTCATATAAATTGAAAACAAAGATAATTGGTTCTGGGTAACCTGGTAAATTTGTCTGATAACTTGTGTTGTACCACTTACCCAAATTCAAGGAATTGATAATTCAATTTTAAATTACATCTGTAAAAACCCCAAGAATTGCAACAAAGTCGTCTATTGATTTATTAGGTTTCATTTCTAGACACTGAGTTCTGTCTATATTTCAGAATACATTGAGAACCATATTAATATTTCATCTGGAAGTGATGATGACTGCATTGAAATGAACTCAAAGAATCCTGTTAAACTGGCCCCTATGTTCATCAAATCTACTCCTAAAGTCAAAGAGGATCCCGAAGTTATTGAGGCTAGGAAACAATTTTTGAAGAGTGGAATCCCTTCTTCATTGAAAAAACTTGTTGAAAAGGGGAAAAGGTAAATAAAATGATTGTTAAATTTGAAAATTTAAGAGGTAGGTACAGTAGTGTACATAAAGAAGTTGTACAGCAGTAATAGGCTATTTGGAGTAAGGCTTTTCAATCTTAATTGAACTTTTTATTGACTTTGATGAGTAATCAAAATTCAATTATCAACAATCGACTATTATTGTCACAAAAATTCCAAATGGGTATGTGTAATACTTGTATGACCTTGCATGACTTTTTTATGCCCACAACTGTACATATACCATTGTAGGTCAACAGGGCAGAACTTACAGTCTAACTCCACCAAAAATATATTTAATGTAGTCTAAGGACCTAAAAAAGGTATCAAGTCTAAAAGGTATCAATTCCTCATCATCAGCTCATTATCATAAAAAGTACATCTAGAGAGAGAAAAATACAATGTTAAAAACTTTATTGAGAAAAAAATTAAATAACTATGTCTTACCATTGGTGAAAAAATATTAAATAAATATTTTCTTAATATTGTATTTTCATCTGGATGTACTTTTTATGAAAATTAGCTAATGAGGTATTAATGCTTTGAAACATGTCCTTTTGCCTGATGTTAAACCTTAGACTACATTAATAGCTATTTGTGTATTTAGAGCGCAAAGTGATGGATTGCCGCCCGAAAAAATATACGGTAAATATCACACACACAGGGTCGAACTCAGCTTATAATGTATCGGGAATGAATTGATTAATCGTTTCAGACATTATTTGGGTGCTTTTCTAAAATCGATCAATATAGAAGATGATCTACATAAGAACACCATTGATGGTACTCCGATCCGTTCATTAAATATATATGATTAAGATAATAAATACCTATAAATATGGTAAAACATTAATTACAAAAAAATCACAATTATTCTTATCAGGGTATGCATTCATGGACAGCTGAATATATGGTCAGGAAATATAATATGTCAACCGAAAGAACGAGGAGGATTAAACTGGGGCAAAGTTGCTTATTTAATGCTCCTCATCATAGTGGAATGAAATCCACGATATATGTTTCAAATTATTTGGAAAAAACTGAATATTCGAATTATCAGTCTGATTTTTTTGGCTCTATTATTGGAGAGACTCCAAAACTGAAAGCACTTTTCCATTGCCATTTCTCACGATTTATAAATTGGCATTTTCAGATGTTGAATTTTGAAGTTTCGACTTTTTGTGGCCATAATCCATTTTTTTTTCGAATATGGCTCCAAACTCTTTATTTTGAATTTGGTTTCCATTTTGTGTCCTGATAATGATGACGTATAGCAATCATCGGAAAAATTATTGGATATAAGACAAATTTTATTTTTAAATAAGTGCATCTACCATCTCCCTTTCACACATTGCTTTTGTTATAGGTTAGTTTTCTTTGCTCTCATTATTCAATCATTATATCAATAGAAGCACTCGAAATATTATAATTTGCATTAAACTATGTAAATGTAAGGAATAAATGTTTCAACATTTCATACACACGTAGGTATCCGAAAAAGGTATCTGTTGAAAAAAAGGGACAACGAAAATTTTCCGAAGGATTGATATCCATTGATATAATGAGCACAACGGAAACAAACCTATTACAAAAGCAATGTGTGAAAGATGACATTTATTTTAAAATACTATTTTCCTCCTCCTCTATAATCCGAAATGAAAACTTCAGATCAATATAGTTCATCATGGTGGCCCGAACACAAAAAGTCTTATAGTAACAAAAATATGCAATAATTACTTCCATTCGTTTTGAAATATCTCTTCAAATGAGGTCAGAAAACGATTTCATGAAATTTCCGTTTTCTTTTCCGCTATCTTCGGAAGTAATCAGATCTGATCTTGTACCGTTAGTTATTGAGAATGAAAATACGCGACTAACAAAATTTTTTCATTATAAATATTCCCCATTCAATGTTGTGTGAAAAATGTATCCTTAAAAACCAATGTATCATTGAAAACCAATTGTCTTGTTCGGGATGGAGCGAATTCTCAAAGGACATTTTGATTATGATAATTAGGAAAGTCCCATATATTTACCTCAATTCAAATTTTTCGAAATGCATTGCATCCGTTTTCAATAAACCGAATGAAACATTTTGCATTAGCACTATTCACAATCAACTGCGCCAAATATAAAATCTAAACCACCATATTTTTGTGAAGATATATAAAATCTAAACCACCATATTTTTGTGAAGAATGTGTGAAGTAGGTGGGTATGTACCTTAGGGCTGTATTTTCTTTATATGTATAGTACCTATATGTTGAATATTGGTCTCATTACAATACCATTCATATACATTTTGAACTTTTTTTAGAATTGTGTGACATAATGTTTGCAACATTATATTGAATTTTTTTTCTGCTATCAGTGTTACTTCACATTTTTATGACTTTTCGAATTCAAAGAGTTACAGTAGATCGATTTCCTCGACCGTAATCAAACTCTATGGTATAACGTGGAAACTTGAGATTATCCACTATATCCATGCCTAAAAGTCTAAAAGAACTACTTTTTTATATCCACAGAAAAAAGCGGTCGATTGTGAATCTTTGGATTGAAAGTCATAAAAAAGTGGTAGTGAAAACTAGCTTTTCAATTCATTTTTAGAAAAGTTTAATTCCATTGATCAACTAGGTTGACAAATATTTTCGAAAATTATCCATAACCCAAAAAAAGGAATTTTTTTTTTATAAAAAATATATTTAGATCAAGTTTTCATTTTCAATTATCATAGATAAATATTTTTTAACTTTGAACAACTTTTTCAGATAACTTTCTTCACTTGAAAATAACTTTACTTTTTGTCAATTCGTAATGAATTTTTTTAAATTGCCGCTTTATTAATTGGTGGTAACGATACATTTTTCAAAATAGAATTTTAGGGCTCTCGATATGCTTATCTGATTATGACACGCGCTGTAGGTATATCAAATAGCGTGATGAATAGGTCAATAGGATCATCTCATCGAAGCTGAATTAATGTTATGAATCTCATTGCACCAGAAAGAAATTCAGATCGACGCGAGGTGACGTGCGAATAAATTCACCTGAATACAAGTTTTCGATATTTTGGTAGAAGGGATTCGCTAGTCTCCGCCCAACGTTTCCTCGCCTGCACGTGGACTCTTAATGAACCAACAATTTGGTGACACTTGGCTTGGAAACCGGGGCCCTAATAATTAGCCAGCAGAGTCAAATATGCTGTACCATGTATCTTTTGAGCAGTTCAAGATATCGATGTGCGATTTTCGGCATTCAACTTCTCACAGTTATCGAGCTCGTAATATGAAGGTTAGTTTTTTCTAGCTCCTCTAGAAATTGTTGTTTCCTATCAGAATTGTCCAATTTGGATCACCTTGCACTAAATGGTATCAAAGATACTAAATGTTTTATCCGTAGGGATTTAGAATTCATAAACTATAGAGGGTTTTATTTAAACTATATTTGACACTAACATAGCACCGGACACCAGGTTAACAATTTTTAAATAACGTATGATAACTAATAAAGGCAATCTATCTAATGGCCGACCCTTCACTGCCTCAACCTCGTGACCCCGTCCCCCAGGTAGGCTTCGTCCTGCGCAATGCCCTGTGGCGTAGTGACAGGTGGTGTTTCCCGCCCGTTTGGCGGTAGATACGAATAGTGGTCGATCGGACCACAACTCTCCTCCTGCTGATTGAACCTGGGGGTAAATATTTTCAATACAATATCTTGGGGACATCTTAACTGTTGATTATTTGTCATGTGACCTTCTGAAGAAAACAATATAAGAAAATAATATATATGCAACTATCTTTCACAATACTATTGCTGATAAACTATATGACCTTTTTGAACTCACCCTAGATCTCTTGTGAGCTCATGCTATCTAAGATTTTGTCTGTTAAACCCTCAACTGCACTATCCAACTGTTTTTGATCATTGTTTTAGATTACAACTTGTCAATTCGAACTAGCAATAATTATTTTCGAAAAGTACTTTGTGTAAAGTATTTCATTTGGATATTACAGCTTGCTTTAATCGAGTTCACAAACATAATCCTTGAATTTTATTGGGGGTTTGATTTTTCTAGACTTACTCAAACTCCTGCTTGACATTTCATTCTTCTGTTCGAAGTTACTCACATAACTCTGTGGTACCTTTAACATTGTTCCCTGGTCCTGGTGTCCCTGAGCTGCCTGGAATAGTCCTTGTCAATTCTGCCTTTGTGCTTACATCTATGGTTGCTTCAGAATTTGATTCTGCTATAGTCTGATGTGAATCAACATGTGGGAATGTATCGTTATTAATGGTACCAGAGATTTCTGTTTCGAGGCTGGTTGGGCTGTTTTTGGTTGTTTCTGCTGGTTCCCTGAGAGGTGTTGTACTAGGGTTCGCTGGAATGCTTGATGTTGAAGTGTACTGACGTTTGTTGCTCCCCTTTTGTTCTGCATTCTCTCCCTCTGTCTCTAGGTTTCGGAAAGAAGTTTTCAGCATCTGGTTATGGTGACGCTTCCACAGTTTTCCATCATTTAATCTGCAAAGGCATGTATTTTTACCAATTATTCTTTCTATTTTACCTTTTATCCATTTTCTCGTATTTGGTGTCCTATAATCTGCTATCATGACTATTTCTCCCACTTCAAAATTTCGCCTTCTTCCCTTTTGTTCTGTTTGATTTGCCTCCTCTATGGAGTTGGGTTCCTCCCTCATAATATACAGTCTTGTTCTCACTTCCCTGCCTAGCATGAGTTTTGCAGGAGTTTCCTTGGTAATTCCATGGGGTGTTGTTCTGTAAGAAAACAGGAATTCAAAGATAAGTACATTAAGATTTTTGTTCCTGTTTGATGGGTCACTTAATCTTGTCTTCATGTTGTTTTTGAAGATTTTCACGCCATTTTCTGCTAATCCGTTGGATTGTGGATGGAAAGGAGGGGATGTCACATGCTTTATTCCATTGCGTTTGAAAAATGCTTGCAAAATTCCTGAAACGAATTGTGGGCCATTGTCACTCACAATCGTATTTGGTATGCCATACTTTGAAATTGCATCTTTCAATTTCTCTTCAGTTTCCTCCGCTGATGATCCTTTTGTCCAATACACTTCTGGCCACTTTGAGTATGAGTCAATTATCAGGAAAAATACTTTCTTGTTAATTTCTAAGTAGTCCATATGAATTCTTTTGAAAGGTCCATCTTCTGCTTTCCATTTTGCTTGCCTATCTTGTGGTGGTGCCTGTCTATTTTCTAAACAGTATATACAAGATTTGCAAATGTCTTCAATTTGTTTGTCCAGATTTGGCCAGTACATATATGACCTTGCCAAACTTTTTGTCTTTGTTATGCCAAAATGATGGTGGTGAAGCTCGTTCAGAAGTCTGTCTTGTAAAGCATAAGGTATAACTATACGGTGAGCCCACAAAAGAATACCTCTCTCCACAGCTAGTCCTTTTTTTCTATGAAAGTATGGCTGAATGTCTGCACCTGGCCTCTTAGGCCACTTTCCTTCCATTACATATTCTATGACCTTCTTCAGAGTATCATCCTTTTCTGATTCTTTTCTTGTTTCTTCATTATTCACTGGCCCCTCTTCAGCTGTAGCTGTAAAATTAAAAAATTCACATTTCTCATCTTCTGGCTGAAAATCAACTTTTATAGGGGCTCTGGATAAATAGTCTGCAATTACATTATTCTCACTACGTATATATTGTATTTCATAATTGAATGTTGACAGGTATGCTGCCCACCTCTGCAATCTGCTTGCATACATTTGTGGTATCCCCTTCTTTTCTCCAAAAATAGTGGTCAATGGTTTACTGTCCGTTCGCAGGATAAATTTCCTCCCATATAGGTACTGGTAAAATCTATTTACTCCATAGTATATAGCTCCTGCCTCTCGGTGACATATTGGCCAACGTTGTTCTGATGGAAGTAGTGTTCTGGACATAAAACATATAGGTCTTTCCTCTCCATCCCGCATCTGGTGTGATAGTACAGTTGCTATACCTTTATCAGAGGCATCAGTTGTCAATATCAAAGGCCACTCTGGGTTGTAATGAACTAGAACAAGATCTGATGCAATAATGTTTTTCACCTTTTTGAAAGATTCTTCACATTCACTGTTCCATTCTATTTGCTTTGATTTTGATTTGAGAAGATCATAAATTGGTCTCAGTACTTGTGCTGCTTTAGGAATAAACTTTCCATAATAGTTGATCATACCTAAGAACGATCTCACCTGGGTCAAGCTCTCTGGTCATGGTGCATCCAAAATTGCTTTTGTCTTTGACTCGGACTTGGTTAAGCCTTTACCTGTGATTTTATGACCTAGGTATTCCACTGATTCCTTGAAAAATTGGCATTTCTCCAGCTTCAGAGTCAAACCTGCCTCTTTCAGTTTTTGCAGTACTTGGTCCAATGTTTCTAGGTGCTCCTTTTCTGTTGCTCCTGTTACCAAAATATCATCTAGATAATTACAACAGTTGTCCATTCCTATAAATAATTGTTCTATGTATTTTTGAAAAATAAAACTTGCTACCGTCACACCAAATGGTAAACGATTCATTTTATACAAGCCTTTTTGAGTAGAAATTGTTAAAATGCTTTTTGCTTCATCTTCCAACTCGAATTGATTGTATGCTCGACACAAATCTAATTTTGAGAAATATTTACCCTTATGTAACTTTGCAAAAAGTTCTTCCACCCTTGGTAGTGGGTACATTGATTCCTTTAAAAATTTATTCACCGTAACAGAATAGTCACCACATATCCTTACTTTTCCATCTCCCTTAAGTATGGGTACTATTGGTGTTGCCCATTCACTAGTCTCTGTTGGTGTTATTACCTCTTCCTGTTCCATTTTTGTTAGCTCATCCTCCACCATTTTTTTATATGCTAGGGGTACTGGTCTGGCTTTGCAGAATATTGGGGTACTGTCTTCTTTCATATGAAGTCTGATTTTGGCAAACCTGAACTTCCCTAGTTGTTTACTAAAAACTTATGGGTGCTTCCTTATAATCTGATCCACCCCTTTTGTTGAATGGATCATGTTCACCATCTCAAAACCAACCCCAAATGCCTCCAACCAATCTCGTCCCAGGATCCCTGGACCTCCATTTTCTATAATGAAAAATTTTATTATTTTATTTTTTTGTTTGAATGTCACATTTAGATCAATAAAACCAATGGGTTTGAAAAATGTGTTATAAGCTCTTAGTACTGTTCCATCTTGTTTCAAAGTATAGTCTTTGAAAAATCTGTTGTATGTTTCATTATTGAAAGCACTTATAGCAGAACCACTATCAATTTGGAAGAGGAATATCCTTTTATCTATCTCTAACTCAATTTCGAATTGACTAGGTCTATTCCTTACATTCATGCTAAAATTTTCCCAAACAGTACAACTATCAATAGACGGTACACAAGACACATTACAATTTGGTTCAACTGTTCTACTGAATTTATTTATTGACCACATGGTCTCATAGTTATTGAAATTTTCAGAATTATTGTCATTGATATTTTGCACCACTTCAATGTCATTTTCAACATAATTAAATTGTCTATTTTTACAAGCTCTTGCAAGATGTCCAGTTCTTTTACAGTTTGAGCATGAGTAATTTTTATAAATACACTCACCATTATGACTTTTCATACACACTTTGCATTTGTTTTTCTTTATATCATTACCACTCCTATAACCTGACATTTTCGCTCTTCTTTCTCTGTCATTCTCCTCTGCTCCACGTCGCTGATGTCGAAGTTCCGGTTCCGTGCGCATGACGTCATGTCCCCGACGTGGCGGTCGATTCCATCGACCCGTGCTCCCACCGCTTGGTCTGTGCGTTGTTGCCGGCTTGCCTGATTTGTGGGTGCCTCCGTCGTTCTTGATGAAGTTCACGTTGCTCTCGGAGTCTTCTTTTTTTCTTATGATGTCCAATACCTTGCTCTACTCGATGGTCTCATCTTCCTCACATATGCGATCAAATGCTCTCGCCGATTTCATGCCGGTGATGAGATTTTCCATCAGGAAAATCTTCAAGTTCACGCCGTATTTGCAATTCATGGCAAGATTGCAGATTCTTGCATAAAAATCGTTGACGGACTCTCCGGGTTCCTGGCTGGCTTGATTGAACAATCTTCTTTCTTTCCATACTACCGGTTGCTTGGTGAAATGTTTTTCCAATGTTTCGCTTAGCACTTCGAACGTTTTTGTATCGGGCGACGTTGGGTGACAAAGATCTCTTAGTAATTTGTATGTCTTGGTCCCTATTGCGCTAAGTAGTGTCGCCGTTTTTAGCTCGGTTTTCACACCGTTGGCTTTTATGTACTGGTCTAGCCTCTCCTTGTATATGATCCAATCGTCTGAATCACTGTTGAATTCCTCGAACTTATTGAAATTTGCTGTCGCCATTTTGTTCAACACGTGGCACTTCACTTGACCGAACTTTTTGCACGCGTACCGATTACTTTACTCGTCGCCAATTGTTTTATCCGTAGGGATTTAGAATTCATAAACTATAGAGGGTTTTATTTAAACTATATTTGACACTAACATAGCACCGGACACCAGGTTAACAATTTTTAAATAACGTATGATAACTAATAAAGGCAATCTATCTAATGGTCGACCCTTCACTGCCTCAACCTCGTGACCCCGTCCCCCAGGTAGGCTTCGTCCTGCGCAATGCCCTGTGGCGTAGTGACAGGTGGTGTTTCCCGCCCGTTTGGCGGTAGATACGAATAGTGGTCGATCGGACCACAACACTAAAGCTACAGCCATGCTTGCGTTCCGGTCGCCGCGACACGAACTCAGCGACACAAAATCAATCGCTATCGCGTATCGCAAGTTTGACCGCCTACATAATAATAATTGAAGTAAACCAAAATGCTTGATACCACTAGTGGCATTGAGATAGATTTTGAGTCCTGTTGACCAAAGAAATTATAGAAACTTATCATCTGAATATGCCACTTCAATGAATACCGTCAATCGGGGTTACTTGATACACTTTTGAGACATTTTCACGCATTATTTTCACAAAAATTTGGATAAAAATTCGTGATTTCCACAAAAGGGTTTAGTAGATTTTTAGGTAGGGCATCCCAGTCATAAGGCATCAACAAAAAAGTTCGTTTTTCTGTAATAAATATTTTTATTTCTCAATTTGCCCTCAAAATGAGGTAACTTGAGACAGACATGGAAACAGCCGAAAATTTCAAGTTATACTTCCCCAGGGTAAGTTGAGACAAAGTAAATTTATCCCTGTAATTAAAAAAGTAAAAACTCAAAAAAAAAAATAAAAAAGTTGGACAGGTAACATTTAGTAAACAACTTATATAACAAATTGATCTTTTATTTCTTTGTAAAAATATTTCCCAAGAGGAATAGTGAACATTAATAATTATTAAACAACTTACAACATAAATTGAAATTCTAATATCACTGTATTCATTGGTATTTGTAATGTTATAGGAACATTATATCATCTTTAGATAGAATCTCACAATAAATTCACACTTGTATTGAAAATCCTCTTCTAATGGAAGGTGTCTTCAAAACACTGGTGATTTGTCCGAATTCGAGACTATTGACATCTTCTACATCAGGAAAGACGAATATATTTTTAGTTTCTTTATACTGCCTCAAAAAACTCACTATGTAAGATTTTTTATTGATCCTTTGAATTTTTGCAACAAATTTCTTTGAGCATTCTTTCTTAGTTTCTATACATTATATTGAAATCTCACTAGGTACAACAAATGAACCTTCATTAAGGTCAGTATAATCCACGTTTTTTGTAGCCCCAAGTTGCCTTTTATATACGAGGCATGTCTCAATTTACCCTGAAAAAGTAGAATTTTTGATTTATACCGGTATACCTTTTTTTAGACACTGTTTTGAGGTTGATTTTCCACATTATTTCATTATAGATATAATTGATTGAGAAATCGGAGTTTCATTTTGTGAATGAATTACTTTGTTTTCTCACCACACCTGAGACAACTTCGTTGTTTCTAACTAAAAAATACCGTGCCTTTCGCAATATACCCACTAACTATCGTGTATCATATCTATTCGATACAGAGGACAGCAAACTAACCTCAGAAAATTCATCGTAGATGGCACTAGGAGATCCATTTTGTTGATATGGCTGTTTGTCTCATGTTATCCTTATTGTCTCAAGTAAACCCGTTCCAATTATAGGTTTTATTCATCACAAGAACTGGACATACTCATATGCATGACAATTTCTACTATAGCAAAATTAATATTAATGTAATACAGAATGTATTATATTTTCACAGAAAAAAACATTTTTAGATAAACATCAATTGATATCAAAATTAGAAAAATAGAATTGGTCGTCAAACATATACAATGTATGAAATAAAGCAGAACATTCTGCAACTGAATTTTCAAATGAAATCATAGGTTTGATAAGGAAATCAACTGTAAAATTTGAGCGCAAAAAAAGGAAATGAAATGGAAAAAGTGGATTACTGGAGGATTGGTTAATAAAGAAAAATCATTTATATAAGAAAATGAAAACTTATCCTACACGTGAAAATATAGAATTCAAAGCATATAAAAACAAACTGAATGAGATTGAAAAAACAAAACAATATTACTACCAGAGACAAATAAACCAAAATAAGAACAACTCTCAGAACCTGTGGAAGTGTGTGAAGGAAATGAGTTGAAACAAGAAAAGTCAAAATGAAATTGAGACGATAAAAAATGAAAACGGTGAAATAATTGAGAGCGAAAATATATAGCTGATATATTCTGTGATTTTTTTTCACAGGCATTGGTGCAAAATAAGCTCCAAATAAAGAACAGCAGGATGAAGGGCTCAAAATAAAATCAGACAATCTGACGGATACAACCATGAAAAACTCTTTTTTTCTTCACAGTACTAGTCCAACGAAAGTGAAGGAGACAACTCTCTGAAAAACAACAAATAGATAGATAGATAGACTTTATTTTCCAACAGGTATACACCCAATTACAGGAAAAGCAGTGGAAATTCTTGAAATAACAAAAAACAAATAAAATTAAATCATATTATCCAAATAACAATAATTAATTTTGTGTTCTATCAATTATACAGGAAAAAATATGTTTAAGGGAGCCGTTGTTCAAGTCACACAGATCACAAATCAGATTAAAATTCCAACACATCAAAGACACAGGTGATCTACGCATCACATTGGTTCGAGAAGCCTCACAATAGAATGTTATTTCGTATCTGGAATTCAAACGTGGTATGCGGTAGTTAACTTTTTGTAATAGACAGGGACATATAATATTATTGTTCATCAAATTATGCAGAAAAGAAATAGTAACAAAAACTCTACGTGTATTCAAGGAAATTACATCGAAATTATCAAGAAGCATGGAATAGTCAATTCTCCGTTCAGGATAATTCCCTGTTACTTTAAATAACAGGAATTTAAGGAATTCTCTCTCCACAGATTCAAGTTGATGCGTGTGGCAATCATAAATGGGGTACCATATCAATGCCCCATATTCAAGTTTAGACCTCACATATGCGTAAAAGAGTGTTTGAATTGCACCAATGTTATTGAAATCCCTAGTGTTTCGCATTATGAAACCCAACATTCTATTAGCTGACGAGACAACTTGATTTATGTGTGGTATAAAAGTGAACTTATGATCGAAAGTAATTCCAAGATCTCTCATCTCATTCATCCTGTCAATAACATAATCATTTATTTCATAGGAAAACTCAATAATTTTCTGTTTTTTGGTGAAAGATAAATCGTGACATTTTGATATATTTAGTTTTAGATGGTTTTTTGAGCACCAATCAAATACTAAATTGATTGTAAGTTTTGACAATCTTTACAGTCACTGATGACTTTGAATATTTTCAGGTCATCGGCATAAAGTATATTAGAGCAGTTTATGTTCTTAGCAAGATCATCAATGAATAGTAGGAACAGGAGTGGTCCTAGATTTGATCCTTGAGGAACTCCGGAACTAGGGGTGTATAGAGGTGACTTATAGCTTTCGTATTCTACAAATTGTTTCCTATCAAATAAATAATTGGAGAATAGTTCTATCAAGTTTTCGGAGAAGCCGAATGAAGAAGTATATAAAAATCAATTCGGTCAAAAGCTTTCTGCAAATCAGTATAAATGACATCAACTTGTTGACCTACATCCAGAGCATCAGACACAAATTGTGAAAAACATGCAAGATTGGTTACACAAGACTTTTTTTCAACAAAGCCATGCTCATCATCTGAGATAATGTTTTTAACAGAGCTATAGATGATTCTATACAAAATAATTTCAAACCGTTTGGAAAAATTACACAATACTGAAATCGGTCTATAATTCTCAATCATAGTAACATCACCCTTTTTCAAAATAGGACAAACTCGTGCTATTTTCCATAAGTTTGGAAAATTGCCCGTTTTTTAAATCAAATTGAATATGTGAAGCAAAGGAGTTAGTAATGGGTTGATACAATCTTTCGCTAGAAAACTGGGTATTTGATCTGGACCTACAATAAGTTTGTTTTTTAATTTTCTTGCTGCTTCCTTCACATCTTTCTCATTAACAATTTCAATATCAATATTTGGCCAATTGTTGTAAATGGTATCAAGTCCATTACAAAGGTTCACATCGGATATGACATAAACGCTCTTAAAGTAGTTTGCAAACGCATCAACTATTTCTTGAGGTTTCGTGTAAATATTACGGCTATCTTTCAGGACTCCTGGAATTCTGGAATTGCCTTTTTTATTTTGGATGAAGCTCCAAAATGCTGTTGGATCTTCATTTATTTTATTCTCAGTATCATTCACGTAGTGTTTATAGGCATTGTCTATTTGTATACTTACTTGCGATCTCAATGAATTGAATTTATCGCGATAGGAAGTTGTTTTGTATTTTTATAGTTTTTATGGGCTCGTTCTTTCTCATGTATACTTTTTATTATAAGCGGTGTAAACCAGGGCGGGTATCTACGGTTACGATTGGATTTTAATGGAACAGTTTCATTGAAAATTCCGTATAATGTATCATTCAAATAGTGACATGCAGAATTAACATCTGTTTGTTCTAACAAATGAGACCAGTCAATCTCAGCTACACGTTGATACATCTTCGGATAATCAGCTTTTCGGAAGTTGAAACATTTTGAAACATCTCTATGGTTGGAAAATTATTGAATTGATTATGTGTGGTTCTGACCTCGAATATGAGGGAGGGGTCCTCTTTTACAAGAGGTTCTAAGTCTCTTTCAATAATACAATTGAATTTTGCTAAAACAAGATCTAACGTCCGGTTGTTAATATTTCCAATCTCATTATACTGTTTCAACTCAAAAATGTCCATGAAGCTTCTCAGAACCTTGCTCTTACCTGTGTCATCATTGAAGTGGGGGAGATTAAAATCACCAACTATCAAGACATTCTCATCATGGAGGAAATCTAGCAAAGTAAGATTGTTGATGAATTCTTCAAATTCGTTCAAAGATATTGTTGGTGGAATGTAGAGAACCAGAATGAAGAGGCTGAAACTGCCAATCAGTTTTCCACCAACCATATCTATGCATGGTGTTTCAGAAATGATAGATAAATCCATTGATTTGAACTTCAAATTATTTTGGAAAGCTATGGCTACCCCTCCTCCTCTTTTGGTATTTGTTTCATTGAATCTTCTGTCACATCTGAGAACGTTATAATGGCTGGGAAAGAGTTCAGCATCAAAAACAGTTGGAGAAAGCCACGTTTCACTCAAACAAATAATATCAAGCTCCCGAGAAGAGACGGCATCAAAGAATACAATCGCCAGGAAATTATGGAATCACGTCTAATTTAATAATAGACTTTATGAGTGAACCTATATCTTGTTTGTACCTATCATGAATAAATCCTTCACAGAAGGAGTATGTCCATCGATATTCAAAACATCAATTATATAGCCAATTTTGGATAAAAGTGATAAAACCAACTATCACTTATCACGAATTTATCAAAAATATTTGAAAACATACTGAAAAGGAGAATATTGGCATATTTAAATAAATATAACATGCTCTCGAACAGTTTGGCTTCCTATAAAACAGGTTCACAGATGATGCAATAACGAAATCGAAAAAATCAATAATAGCATTGAAGAAAGGAAGCCATCTCTGAGCACATTTGTGGATCTAACAAAAGCTTTTGACACTGTGAGTTACCCGGAATTAATAAATTCTCGAGAGAATTGAACGATAAAAACGATTTGTTAAAATAAAATGACAGTTGACTATGGAGTTCCACAGGGGACAGTACTAGGTCCAATTCTATTCATAATCACTGAAATATAACCAATAACTGGAACGCTAATATAGGTAAATGCGCGGGGAACTTTTAGCCCAACTATGCGAACTGAGATTTCATTAAAAGTAAAGGTATGAAAATCATGTCTTTGATCACTACAACTGTATACATTTGATGACGTACGTCTGTGATAAGATGAACTAAATCAGACGCGGCTTGGCACTTTTTGTTTCGTGTTAATTCTCACTGGTCAAGTGGTAAATGGTCATTCGCCACATCGTCAATTTGCCTTGTGTGATAGTTTGATATAATTTTCATAAACAAAACAGGTTGAAGGTGCAATGCAAAAACTGCAGTACTAATTCTAGTTTAACCTTTTTTTGGTGAGTTGAGATTGATACTTATACTTGAGCTGTATTATTTTATCTTAAAATCATCCATTTTCAGTTTAACTAAGAATAGACATTGTTCATGAATGAAAGCTAGATATTGGTCGATATCCAAATATAGAGACTTTGAGCCATGAAAATGTGATTTGTGAAGAACATTTCATCATTGATGACATCATAGATCTTCTGGTGATAAAAAACGACTGAAACGTGATTCAGTTTCCAGGCTAAATCTAGGTCTTCAAAAGCCTCTGTCAACTATCCAGTGAACAGTGTAAACATAATTCAAATTGTTCAAAGCAGAGAAAAGTTATTCAGATTTCAACATGGGCATAATTTCGGGGTGCGACGTGATTAGTGCTGTGTAGTTTAGAATAAATACCCAAATATATTTTAATATGATGTGCTTTATTCTATATGGAAATTGTTTTTTTTGCCTGTTTACTTACCATATTGTGTCACAGGAACTAAAATCATTATTACAAAGATTGGTTGATCACAAACTTATTTACTGTAGGACAAGGATTATAGAATAGGATTTATTCGTCGCTGAAGAAGTTTATATACACATAAAACGATACATACATGTAGAAACTTGGCATAGTTGAATAACGTTCAGAAATATACAAGACAATAAATCCGAAAAAATACAAACATTTGATTGATTAAAAATATGAAAAAATCCTACCACCAGTTTCGATTCAATTCGGTTGTATAATGATTTCCATAATTCGCCCCAAAAATGTTGTTTTCACCCTGGAACTGCTAATGGGCATTTCCAGTCATTTTCAGAAAAATTATATTTCGAAATATTGGACTCTCATGTAACTCGTACACATTTTTTGAGATTTTTTTTCATCAATTCATCTAGTTAAAAATTATTGAAAACGCCAAAATAATCTACTGAATTCATACGATCCAGAAGAAGAGGGAAGCCATGACGTCAGTGCGCGTCCGATTTTGATTGGTTGTCCCGTTGTTATACGTTAATGATCTAAGCACCACCCAGAGTTGCCAGATCAAAAATTAAAGATTAGTAAGACGGAAGGAAGGTAATCCAGAAATACATAATCCCTCGTCTAATCACTTAATTAGCGTATTAAAATTCCATTGCGTTAATACCTGTTAGGAATAGGTGGTAGGTATATAAGGTGCTACTGATTCGAGAACTTTATTTTATCTTGAGAGTGCAAGTTATAGCAAGTGATAGTGTGTTAAACTATCAACTTGGCAACTGTGTGTGTGTATTTATATTTTGCATCTGTCGTAGCGTCCTAACACTCCTAACCTATATCTGGATTGTTTTGATTACTTCTCAAGTTTCAAGTGTGTTCATGTTCAGGATGAAGGGTTTGAAAAGGCAGCATCGGATAATTTGCCGATGGTGGATATTGACATGATGGGTGATTTTTTAACGAATAATGCAAATTTCGTTAGTGCTGAATTCTCAACGTGAAAACACAAAGGTTAGTTTATGTTTACATTCCAGAAGAGTGGTGAAATGTTTCCATTTTGTATTTTGTATTTTCAGTGAGTATTCTGGGTGATATTGAAGGTAATTTTATCAGATCAACCATGGAGGCTTATGGTGATTAAGCAATATCATAAGTTGAGTTGACAAATAATGGTGATATATGTACAGTGAACAAAAATCATCCCTGAAGACAAGAATCACAAGAAAGTCGACAATGTTATGGCGATAATGAATGAAAAAGAGGAGAACAATTCTTTTGGTCAGCAAATTATTCATACTCAGACAATCACATGAACTTTATACATTTTTACACATTCTGAAAAATCATAGTTCCTATTTGATTTCATACTTTTTGTTTACAGGAGGTTGTAAACATGGTGTTCCTTTTTTATTATGGATCCATTTATTGGAACAGTGCTTCATTATTAAAAGTGAGCAGGATGGATTTTTACATACATATCAAAATCTGATAATCACAGCATTATCAAGTACCTTATTATTGATGATTATCAGATTTTCATTATTAATTAGTTTTTGTTTGATATGTTCACTCAGTTATGCATCTGATATATTCTGTGTGCTGCTATAAAATATATATTCAATTCGTTTTCTGAATATCTTATATTTCAATTCATTCTGAATCAAAACATTGAAATGTTAATATTACAAATTTTTGCTGTTATCATTGGGGATTATTATTATATTGAGAAAAAATAAACTGCTGTAAAAAGTTGTACCTGCAAATATATTGAAATGGTTTTGTTTTAATAATTTAAATAAATAAATTCTAAATAAAATGGTTTTAATTTACTTCCTAATATTCCAAATCACACATATGAATAAAACTCATCATTTATTTGAATTAACATTTTTATTGAGAACTTATTTCAGGGTAATACTGTGATGACTCTATCTTGGGCCTTTTTGAATCAGGTAATTCTTCATTGAACAGTTTCTTCATGATATTCTTTGAAGTTGACCATGGATGTTTAATAGTCCACTTTTCTTTTCCTTGCTGATTCACACAAATTACTAGGCAAACTAGTTGGTGATGGACTTTCTATAATATATTTATGAGGTACCACTCCTGATCTCAAAAATAACTTCTTGCCCATAACTTTATAGTACATTCAAGTGGCTGCATCTTCTTCTAGCTGTAAATTATATTTTGAACAGGACTGAATTATTGAAAGATTCTGACAATACTTACATTGAAGTGGTCTTCGCAGGCAACATTGTTTCTACCAATATGAACTGTTTCAGGCAGTTTCAAAGCCATCCTCCAGTTGTTTTGTAAGCCTGAATTCCTTATTACATGAACAAAAATATTTCGACATATCGGACCTTGACATTTTGTGTCCCTATTCTTAAAATCACAGCCCAAATTCACAATGAACGAAGTAAACGAACAAAAATCGCAAAATCACATGGACGAAATAATGGTTTATAAAGAGGTTATGTTTTTATTGATAATTTCTATGCCTGGTTGCCATATCAGAAGTTACATTTTCTGACAATGACAATTTTATAATAACTGATGACGATTATGTATCACGATGTTTTGACAAATTATATGTACCCATTACATCAAATATATCACGAAATCTGAATGTATTCAAAGAGATGATGAATAAGAATGTGATATTGTCCGACAGATATGACTGAATCTGCTCCGATTGAAAATTTACGCCAAACATGATCATCCCTAATCTTGAAATATTTTCATTTTCACAATGAATTGGGAGTGTCTGATAGTTGATTACTCATAATTCGGAACAATTTCTCATTACACGAAATGGATTCAAAGATTTTACAGAGACGTGGCAACTGCGGTGGGTCTTTCCCTCACCTGCCCTCACTTACGAGCCAGTCAACGCCATCACAAACTTCGACCAATCATATTTCTGGAAGACACTGACGTCACAGCGAAGGATCGTTTGAATTTACAGAATGTGAAGTCACGTTTTCAATATCGAATAATACATCGAAATTAACAAATTCAGAGTAAATAAGTTGTTTAAACTATCTTTCAATATCGAATAATACATCGAAATTAACAAATTCAGAGTAAATAAGTTGTTTAAACTATCTTATAAACCGCCCTCCATCACATCATGTGAAAAAAAGGGCATATTTCAAGATACTGGAAATGCCCATTCAGATAATGTTGATAATTGGTCCCAAAGCACAGTCCAGGTGGTCTGTGTACCAAAGGCTAGACCGGACCTGGTTACAGTAATAGTGCGCATGCTTCCGGCCTGATTTATTTTCAGTCTGCGCGAGATTCAAAAGGGTCTATGCTCGAGAAGTTCCTTTGGCATTCCAGTTATTGGTTATATTTCAGTGTTCATAATATACTTGAATGATCTATTTGGGATTCATACGGAAGGAAAAATTTTTACCTTCGCTGATGACACTGCAATTTTTTATGAAGATTCATCATGGAACCAGTAAAAACAAAAAGCCGGGAAAGATTTTCCAAAAATTATGGAGTGGTGTGACCAAAAACTACTAAGTATTATTTTTAATAAAACATTTTATGTTCCTTTCACATATAATGTTATTTTCAATGGTAATTTATTCCAAAACGAAGTGAAACTCTTTTCTTCCATTTATCGATGCCTTTTATTTATTTCCCTTTTAAAACAAGTAATATAACTCAGAAAGAAAACGCGAATTATCATAACCAATCTTATCTTTCCTTCCTTCACAGCCCAAGTAGGCTCAGCCTACTTGGGCTATTTAACCAGGTTCCGTATTTTAGTTGATGGTATTCAGAAGAAGGCTACACCGGGGTGTGTCTGATTCGGGATCATCACCTTCTCCTTTGCGTGTCTGAAATTTGAATAGTTATAATTTTGTGTTAATTGCGTTAAAATAAGCTGTGAATAATAACTGATGATTTGCTAGGTTTTCTTAGGAGGTCTAGAAGTGATAAGGCTGTCGAGGTTCTATGTCCTTCCGGCTCAATAAATGCTCTTTAGAGCATGTTTGAATTATGTATATGTAATGGACATTCCCGTAAGATGTGTTAAGTTTCCAACTTCTATGGAGATGAGCTGGTGTGTAACAGTGTCCTATTCTCAACCTGCAGATTGTTGTGATGTGAGATGTTGTGATATCATGGTTTCTTGGTAGATTGTTGATGATTTGCTTAAGATGATTACCCTTAATGGCACATATTTCTGTCCATTCTTCATCCCATACTTCCCATATTTTTTCTTTGATGTGTGGAAGGAGTTCCCCGTATTCTATTTCTTTGAAGTCTATACCTTCCCTTTCTCTTCCTTGCTTGGATGACCAACCTTATGACTACTTTTTTACCTAACCTCTTTATTTACAACCCCAAGAAACATTTCAAATGCCTAATAGCATCAATGAGACTTTAAGTAGGTTATTTCAGAGCAAATGATAGGTCAAATGCTTTATGAATATCCTGAACAGAGCTAGTTACTCTCCAAGTCCAAATGATTTTATTACAAGGTTTTAAGATACTCTGATAAAACCACTGCATATGACTTTTTGGCATTCACGTCACCTTAGTTTTATGAAAGCTTCATGAGAGTAATTTAATTTCTTCAATAAAGCTGTTTACTCATAAGAACCCTCTTAAAATACGTTTTATCAGTGTCTTGAATTTTACTCAGAGGTTTTGAGGAAGTTATAGACCTAACCCTAATAGCACAAATGTATTCCCAAAATATTCCGGAAATGTCCCCTTGCGACAATAGAAATGTTCCGGGAATGTCGCGTAAAGTCGCATTATATTCCGGGGACATTCCCGGTAAATCCGTTGTGGACAAATTGTACGCTCCAGGAATGTTCCATTGGAACATTCTCGGAACGTCATTGGGGAACATATTTGGGACAAATATATTTTTTGCTTACTTCATAGTAGGTACTGACTTTTCAAAGAAGTGAAACACGACATTACTATTTGCAAATTTATTGGTACATAATAATACTAATGATACAGATAATTCAGTGAAATTGGCATGAACTGTGTTGACATAAAACAATTTTCAGCTAGCCCTGGTGTTTCTCAACTTCAATCATATTCAAACCTCTGGATTATCTCTGAATGTAGATGATATATTCTTCAAAGTTCACTGAAAAACAAACACATATTTCAGGCTGAATTTAAGATTCAAAAATTGTAATACTCACTGTTCACAATAACTTGCTGTGGCTCCTCAAAGGTTGGAGGAAAGTTTATGTTCAACTGGATTCACTCTGCACTTCGTTGCTAAAGGTACTCCATCTTCCACACATAGTTTTATCACAGATTTTCACAAAGGCTGGTTATTTTGCTCTATATTCCTCTGAGATTCAACTGAAAAACACATAAGAACAAAATAATATTTGGAACTTAGGACTTGCTTTCTAGGTACAACTCATAGAATTTGAGTCAATATCTGTTTAGCAGGAATTATAGGATAATACTTACAAGTTGAAGGCCACTCAGTCAGGTAAAAAGATTAGAATGCTTCACAATATCACAACAGGAACTTGTTCTTCTGCTTCAACAAGTAGGTTAATGGATCTGATCCACAAGAGTACCAGAACAGATTCAAAATATTTCCACCATGTTCAAAATATACAGGAAAATCATTGCTGAAATATAATATATCACATGAGTGAATTGGATGATTTCTTCAATATATACCTACTTTTATTTCCAGCCATACCCGGTTTTGGTTGAGTTAGGCTGGAATGAAGTTCATTAGTTCATTAAACCATCATAATTATTATAAAAAATTTCAAGTAAACAATGGTAATATATCGAGCAAAATTCACAATACTGGATATAACAATAAAGAATGTAAATAGTGAAGATCATAATCGCTTGTCAGTTGTCACTTTGTCAGTCACTATTCAACTATTGTAGAAGTTGGCCAGTTTCCTATTCTGAACGTAATCCTTTCAACTGACGTCACCGCGTTGCCATCTTAGTGTTTATGCAAATAATGATACAAAATGATGATGAAAAAAAAGGCAATGATACTATGTTCGATTCGATATCAGCGGATTTTGTTTGAACAACTCATCAAAATGTTGAAATTTGAATTTCGTTAAAAAATTTCAAACTGTTTTCATGTAACGAAAATAATCGAATTGAGTCATAAACCCAGTATATGATTTATATGCATAAACCCAATACAAAAATCTTCAATCGATTTATTGGGGAATAATCAACTTGACAATCTAGGACAAGAAGAATATGTTTCCGGAATGATTCTGCGTGTATGTTCCGGGAGCATCCTCTGTGGAATGTTCCGTGCATATCCCATAGAAGGCCGGGACATTGCGACTTATATGGGACATTAATCGTACGTTCCGGGAACAATGTGTGCTATTAGGGAATTGTTGCTGGGCCGATAAGTTCTAGTTGGTACAATTATAAAACCTGTAGGCAATATTCAGGTCTTGTGAAAATATATTGTTACAACCTTTAGGTTATTAAAATGGATATATCTAGATTGTAGGGGTGGTCGTTTAGGCTGTGCAGCCTCTCAAGCACCTCGACATATAAGATATTTTGTGCTTAACCCTTAATCTATTCGAGGCCCGGGATTCCGAGACTTCGTGCAAAGTTTATCAGTTTCCTGGGAGCTAGGTTCCTGATATCGGAGGGCTCTAAAAAGGCCCCTTCCAGGAACTTGAGCCTCTTGCAGAAGAGCGCTGGGCATTCGAAAAGCAAATGTTCTGCAGTTTCAGCGAAGTTCTCGCAGTAGCGGCAACCATCACTCTCTGTTTTGCCCATCTTTTTTAGGTGATACCTTAGAGGGCAGTGTCCAGTGAGGAGTCCCGTCACCAGTTTCAAGTCTTTCTTGTCCAAATCGAGAAGCTGCTTAGCTTTCCTTGGCGATAGGCTCACTAGCCTTTTCGCTTGTCTTTCTCCTGGCACTTTATTTCAGTGAGATTTCATTTCATCCGCTTCCCAACGTCGAAACTCTTCTTTCAAGTGGGCCTTGGAGAGTCCACAGAAGGGTTCTGGGCCGGAAAATTGTTTATTCCTCGTTGCCTTCAACTCCCTTGTGACCTAGAACCCACATCAAAGGACCTGGTTGTGTAATCGTATTTTCTTTTAGCTGTAATCTTGATTGTATTCATCGAACATTTCATCACCTGGTATGAATAAATTCCTCATTAATAGTACTAATAAATGGTACAACGGTACCAATATGGTTCCATTTGAAAAAAATGAGTTTTACCTCAAAAACGATTACGATGAACTTCATTTGCTCATAAAAAACGCAATTTAGTATTTTCGACCGGATTTCGATTTTTTCAGCATTAGACGGGTCAATTGGAATAAATCGGAACCATCATGGCACACTTGAATGGAAAACTAAAAATTGAATTTTGAAATTTTGACGTTTGAAATGTCACTTGTGTGGTACCATTGAATTCAGAAAATTATACAGATTTCAGAAATGTAATGATATACAGGGTGTTCCATTTAAAAATCGAAAGTTGGTATCACTTCCGGCGATACCGGAAGTGAGAAACAAATCGTTTGTAGGTCAAAAAGTGCCGCTTATTATATTCATGGCATATCCCAAATGTCAATCAATTACTTCCAAAACTAACGGATATAAGGGGGGTGTACCATGATCCTGTTACACCCGGTATAGTTCGTCATAAACGGATCCGCGAGAGTTAAATCAAGAACCTCTTTCCTAATCGCATTTATAAAGGTGGGTTTATTTCCCCTGTATTCTAGAAGATACCCCGTACATTTATGTCTGTGCTTTCCCATATTGAGTGGTGGGCGTTTGCATCGCAGCACAGAATGACATGCCTGTTCCTTTTTTTGCACCATCTGATGAGGACGTCCTCTGGTGGAGGGTGCGTTTCGGAGTCCGATGGCAATAACTACCTGCCGTTTGCCTACCTCAGTTGGCACTTCCACTATGGCGGTTGCCAAATCTCCAGTGATGAACTCTGGAACAGGAAAAAATTTAATATCAGCTGCTCGTGGTTTTTCGTGAGAAGTACAGTAAAGTAACTTACACGATTAAATGTTGAGTCCTTGTATGCGTCCTCTGTTTATTCAGGGCTCTTGGAGTAGCCCTACCTGAATGTTGTCTTCAATAAACCTCCTTCCAAGCACACTCGTGGCAGCTTTTGATTGTTGAAGGTTTATTTGAAGACAATTGAGCTTTTGGCTCATATTGGAGGTTTAGGTGGGGCTTTTGGCTTCTCCTTCCCCTCAACTCTGTCGGCATGGGTTCTGTCAGATTTCCTAGACACATTCTTGCCTTTGGTCCCCTTCTCTCCTTTGTATGCAGCACTTTTGGCAGCCTTCTCGGTCTGCTTCTTGGTGTTGGCTGCACTGGTACCTGAGCTACCAGGTTCTGAGGGGTCAAGTGTGGCCGAGTTATGTTTGCCACCCCTTGCCCTGAGGGTTGTGTGACCAAATTTATAATTGATCACAAACCTCGTTTTTCTCAACCTTTCGGCTGATTGGATATCAACGGAAATGGTGAGAAGTTCTAGAGGGCCTTCAGATGTTCTTCTCAGTACCCTCGAGGTGGTTGCGTTTAGGCTATTCTGAGCCTCTATCAATCCAAGGATTTTCTCCGTGGAGTATCCCTGGCTGCCTGGTAGGTACGCCACCAAGATCTCGCTGTGAGGCATTGCTGCCTCTTCAACGACCCTCAGCTGCGCATCCTCCCAGGGTTTTATATCCCTAATGGCATCTTTCAACCACTACACGATGGCGTTATCGGCACACATTAGGGCTAACCAGCCAGGTCTATTGTGGGAGCTGTGGAAGTAAGGCTTTGTGACAGCCTTTACGGCTTCAATTTGTTCCGTTGTCAGGAGAGCTTCTGGATAGTTCATCGGCAGAATGCCCACCCTCACGCCTTCCGTCACTTGACTAAAGGTAGGTTTTTGCTGCCTCTGTCTGCCGCTTTTGGTCGCTTATTTGGTTGGCCATCGGGAGTCTTTTCCTCTGACCGGACTCTTTTCAGCCCTTTGTCAGAATTTGACTCCTTCAACGGTTCAACCGCTTTCGTCCTGGCCTCTTCTATTGGGAGGCCTTGTTTGACGAGGTATTTAAACCTTTTTCTGGCAGCATCGCTGAGCATGATTCTGTTATTTCCGTTTCGAGAGGGCTTTTGCGGAGTTATCAGTCTCCCCGTCACTACCAGATTTTTTGGAAAGGTCAGCTTCGGGTTCAGGACGTTCGACGTCCTGTGTAATGCTGCCCGTTTCCATGAGGATTTCTTCCTCTGTATTTTTTGGGGAGTTTTCCTCACCCTGTTTTTTTTTCTTGGTATCCATAAATGATCCCTTGCATGTCGCAGGAAGGCAAATTAAACCGGGGGGCGCCAGGTACCCCGGAGTTCGCATAATCGCGACTAGTCCTCCCACTAGCCATGCAGACTTTGGCTTATGCTGTTCCACCCTTGTCTTGGGGAGATTTTTATTGTAGTTTCCTTCTACTTGGCCAGCTGGTTGAGGCAAGCCCCCACGCATTATCAGCGCGGTTTGTAGCAGGCAGGTTTCCACAGAGAGTTCCAGCTCCTCGGCGCGCCAGGGATGCTCTGGACATGACATCCAGTTGCCCCCCCGACTCCTCGGGAAACAGGTTCCCTCCTCCACGCTGTGGTTCCTGGTATCTCCGTTGGGGTGATATTCGGTTAGGAAATAGCAGAGCCACAAGTGATCCTGCTATTTCCGTATCCAGCGGTGCTACGTGGAAGCAATCACCCGATGGCTGAAAACTTGAAGGTTTGAACGCGTGCTGGAAGGTTTTAAGAAAGGATTTTATAATATGTTTTATAATAGTTTTGAGGTTTACTCAATGGATGCTTTGTAGATTTATAACAAGCTACTTGGAAAGCTGTGACAACTTTCATTAGAGTGGGCCCCTTTGGTTTTAAGAAGGTTACTTCATTGTTTTAATGATATTATTAAAGGTTGATAGTTTTGAAAGAGCATTTCAATTCAGGCTGTGACGACGTCTTGTAGCTAATGATAAAACTCAAAATGTTACTTGGGACATACCACAAGTAGTACAAACACTATCGCCCTCTACCATTATACTATATTAACATATAATCATTGCATTCAATTTCAACACGTCATACCTGAAATATTCACCGACCTACACTGAACTTACCTTTATCCATAGTAATAAGTCATACGAAATATGTTCTGCGAACGAGGTAAAATATCTATGAGTATTTATTGATAGTCACCTGAAATGGGAAATATCATCAATCAATCAAATCTTTATTGGTCCTTTCGATCATGGTAACATGATATGGGATAAGTCAAGTACAAAATAGATAAAAAACAAACACAAAAAAACAGGTCAAGAAAGTACACACAAATAAACTATATCACTAACAAATCTTGACCAACCACACTTATCAAATAACCTACCTAAGCAAGTACTCATTTACAGTATAAAAACAGTTCTCTATGAGATATTTCTTTAATATTGATATGAAGCTATTAATGGATATCATAGTTTTGATGTCAGCGGGCAGCTTATTATAGAGTTTTATTCCTGCATATTCAGGACTTGTTCCGAAGAGTGTTGATGGACACGTAATAATTCACTATTTCTAATATATCATAGTTATGAATATCATTATTTTTCGTGAATTGCGAAGAATTTTTTTATCGTATACAATGAATTTATAGATGTAGATTGATGCTAGAGTAAGGATGTTGTGTTTGACAAAATGTTGCCTACATGAATGTTGAGAATCTAAGTCGAAGATGAGTCGGATTATCATTTTTTGTACAATAAAGACTTGAAGAATTTGAACAATTTCCCCAGACAACAATATTATAAGCAATATGAGAATATATAATTGCATAGTAAACCTGTAGCAATTGTTCTCTGGTGAAAATTGTTTTCAACTGGAGTATTGCATAGTGTGCACTGTTAATTTTCTTACATATGTAGTGTTGGATTCCCAATTCATGTTACTTTCTAACATTACTCCTATGATATACTGATACTATAAATTTGATTGCTTGGTATATTCCGAATTCAATTTGTTGAAATAAAACAATGTTGATTTTATACATCTCTATTTCATACTGAATTTCCACCAATCACCGAGTACAAAACCCATTGTACACAAAAACATTTCCTTTTTATTTCAGTCTATAAAAAGGTACGCAGATACACAGAGTACAATTTTCTATACTAACATACATATAGGGTGTTTTGAATACCTGATATCTTACATTTCCCCCTCAACAAAAAATCGATATCTATAAATAACAATTCAAGAAAAAAAAATATAATTACGAATATTCATCGATTTATTAGTAATTCAAACGTTCTGGAGGTTTAATCACACTCTTAGGTCTACTACCAACTAAATCATCACCGAGATCATCACTTACGGGAATAGTGGAATGAACGTCACTTGAATCGACTCTTTCTGAAACGATGGCAGATTGAACGAAATGAAATTTCTTTATCTGATTCTGATGACGTTTCCACTGTATGTTATTCAATTCTGGTACCCGTACCAGATACATTGTACTACCAATATTTTTTATTATTATTGCTTTAATTCACTGTCGCGCGTTCTGTTTACGATAGTCCCGCACAGTCATATAATGTATATATAATTTTTGATTATTTTGGGCTACTGAGACCCGACTTCTTAACACTGTTTGATCTTTTGGCAACAAAAAATCAAACCGTGTGCGTAAATCTCGACCTAACAACAATTTGGCTGGACTCTCTTTAGTTGTACAATGTGGAGTTGTTCGGTAGTCGAACAAAAAATTGTTCAGAACTAAATTTATATTTACTCCTTTGTTTTTACCTAGTGCATTTTTCAGTGCATTTTTCACCGCCTTGACGGCATTTTCCGCCGCTACGTTGGAGGAAGGGTGGAATGACGGGCTAGTGGTGCGAGAAATATTATTTTTCGACAGAAAGTTCTGAAATTCAGCCGAACAAAAAGAATTGCCATTATCGGTTACAATTTGTTTAGGCAATCCAAAACGAGCAAAACATGATCTCAAAATTTCAATTGTAACCTTAGAAGTTATCGAATTCAGTGAAAAAGCTTCGATCCATTTGCTATGTGCATCGATAATAATTAAGAAAAATTTTCCCAAAAACGGACCCATAAAGTCCAAATGAAGCCTGGTCCACGGTTTATCAGGAAACGGCCAGTGATGTAAAATAACTTTATCAGGAGATTTTTTATGAACTAAACAATTTTCACAAGATTTACATAACTCCTCAATTTTTCTGTCCAACCCAGGCCACCAAAAATACGAGCGCGCATCAAGGCTCTTCATTTTTACAACGCCCATATGCGTAGAATGTAGACTTTTTAAAATTTCATCCTGTAACCTCGATGGAATAATTATACGATTATTCCACATCAAACAATTTGATTCGATACTCAATTCATTTCGAATTTTGTAATAACTTTGAAAATGTTCTTTTGAACCATTGAATAAATGCCAACCACCTTTTACATACTTCATTAACCCCGATAAAATTTCATCATTTTTTGTGAATTCCGCGACCATTTTAAAATCTATTGGAAAATGTTCGTTATTCAAAAAATACTCCGCGTAATTTAATTCCACATCTTCAACCGAACATTCCTCTAGGGTTTGCGGTAGACGTGATAATATATCCGCGAAATGTCTTCCCCATAAATGATTATTAAATTTGCATAATCCATAAATCATCGCTAAAGCTTCTTTTTCCAAAATACATTATTTTTGTTCTCTTTATAATAAAGTTCGCGAAGCATATGCGATAACTTTCTCTACACCGTCCGGCATAATGTGTGCAACTAGTGCCCTCACTCCATAGTCACTTGCGTCAGTTATGAGACGTAGGGGTAGTTCGGGGTTATAGTGTACCAGAACCGGCGCTGAAGTTAATATTTTTTTCACATTTCCGAACGCTGATTCGCATTCTTCAGACCCTTCCCACTTCGTTCTTTCCTTCAAAAGGTTATATAATGGATACAAGAGTGTTGACAAATTTGCGACAAATTATCCATAATAATTAATCAAACCTAAAAAAGAACGTAACGAAGTGAGGTCCGTAGGTCTTGGTGCGTTGATGATAGCTGAAATTTTCGTATCTGAAGTGTGTAGTCCTTCTCCGTCAATATCAAATCCTAAATAAGTGGTTTTTGATTTAAAAAAAATGACATTTCTCTATTGCAAGTTTTAGCCCTGCTTCTTGAAACCTGGACAGAATTGATTCTAGACTGGCTAAATGTTCATCCCTATCTTTTCCGGTAACTAAAATATCGTCTAAAAAACAGACGACACCGTTAAGGCCTTGCAATAGGGTTTCTAATATTCTCTGGAATTTACCAGGGATTCTAGATATTCCAAAAGGGGCACGATTATAACAAAATAATCCTTGGTGGAAATGGTCATAAACTTTTTAGATTTTTCGTCTAAACTCACTTGTTGATATGCATTGGAGAGGTCGAGTTTTGTGAAATGCACCCCTTCTTGTAACTGCACAAACAAATCCTCAAATTTGGGTAATGGATACGAATCCACTTCTATGAAAGGATTAACAGTCACCTTAAAATCACCACAAAGGCGAACTGTGCCATCTTTTTTTAAAAAGGGGACAATTGGTGTTCCCCACTCGAAAAATCAATAGGTTCAATAACTCCTAAACTACACAAACGATCTAATTCATTTTCGACTTTCACACGCATAGCAAAGGGTAAAGGTCGCGCTCTAAAAAATTTTGGAGTCACCGACTCAGACTTCATTTTAATGGAGATAGTCCCTTTATTAAAATTGCCTGAACCTGGAGAAAATGAACTATCATATTTGTTCAATAAAAAATGCAAATCTTTCGGAAGGTATCGAGATAAAACGTGAACATTTTATTTTCAATAAACAAATCAACCAAAACTGGGTAGGTTTTGCAATCGACGTTATATAATGACTATCCTTCTGACTCTAAAAAGTTATTCCTACCAGAGCTTGATTTGTTCATTGATTTTTTATTGGGGCACATAGGAGGTAAATGACCTTTTTTATTACAAGAATGACAATAGCAATCCCTAAAAGAACACCGCAGACTGTACATTTTGGCTCAGCCGTCATTCCTGCTGTTTGACATCTGTTTCTTCCCTCGCTGTTCCGATTTGCTCGGCTTGTTTGAAAACCTGTCGCCTTTGATTTGGAGGCACGAGCATGCCCAGGATTCTTTGATGTAGCGAAGTAGATTTCTGGCTCCTTCTTCACCGCCCCCGTAGAAAATGACTGATTCCCAGATTTCGATGAAGCAATCTCCACCACAGATGAAAACGAAACTGCCGCTTTCTCCTCGAAGAGATGATTTTTCACAGGCCCTTTTTCGTAACCTATTATGAATCGGTCCACTAATGCGCGTTCAATTTCCTCGGCACCCCCGAAATTACACACCGACACTAAATTACGAAGACGAGCCGCCCACTCTTTTGGTGACTCGTTCGCCATTTTTCTCGATTCGATAACCTTTTCTCGGCAAGAAAAAACTGACACTACAGGCTGAAAATGTTCATCCATCAATTTAATTATGTCGGCGTAAGACTTTGTTTCGGGTTCCACAGGTATACACATGTTATGCAATAGCTTGTAAGCCTCTTCATTCAGGAGACTGAGTAGAATTGCCCTTTTACGATCATCGTCTTTGATCGTATTCGCCATGAAATAATGTTGCAGACGTTTCTTATAAATATACCAATCTGATAACGAAGGCACAAACTCTTGGATAATATGACCGGTATACTGCACCGTTTTGTCACTCATTTTCCCGAAAATTATCACACTAACTATACTTCAACCACGTATATCCTCGTCGCCACTGTAATATACTGATACTATAAATTTGATAGCTTGGTATATTCCGAATTCAATTTGTTGAAATAAAACAATGTTGATGATACATCTCTATTTCATACTGAATTGCCACCAACCACGTATATACAAAACCAAGTACAAAACCCATTGTACACAAAAAACATTTCCTTTTTATTTCAGTCTATAAAAAGGTACGCAGATACACAGATATCCAATTTTCTATACTAACATACATATAGAGTGTTTTAAATACCTGATATCTTACAACTCCTAAGAATTTGGTTGTTTCTGTCAAGGTTACACAATTCATATCCACCCATATATTCACATTCTGTGTTATTTTGTTTCTTGAAAAAATTTAATTGCTGCCGTTTTATCAGAGTTTAAAATGAGGGAGTTTTTTTTACACCATAATGTGAATTCTCTGGCCAATATATTCAGTTTCTCACTGAGTTTGCTAGGAGATTCTGCATCTGCTGCGAGTGTTGTATCATCCGCATATAATATGATGTGATCTGCAGAACTATGGCGAGGAAGATCATTAATATATAGAAGAAATATCAGGGATCCTAGGATTATACCATGTGGGACACCACGATATACGTTTCTAAATTCAGATTTACAGCCCCGTATCCTCACACATTTGTCGGGAGTTGAAGTATGTAGTAAGCCATTCCAGAGAGAACCCTCTGAAGCATAGGGCGAACAGTTTATTATTAATTATGGAAATGTCAATGGTATCAATAAACATAAATAAAGTGATTAGGAAATTGAGACAACTCTTACATAAATTCAAATACCTCACCAATATACTAAAAGAAAACCAGCTTAAAATATTATACTCTGCCCTTGTTGAGTCACACATAACATATGGAAATGTGGCCTGGCTGGGGCGGGCATTACAACCATCGGAAATTTAGAAATAGTACAAAAGTATTTGATCGAGATAATATTCAAGAAGCCAAGAAATTATCCTTCTGTTGAATTACATAAAGAAACTAAAACATTACATTCTAGATTCCTCGGTAACTCTTCTGTTTTAAACTACTAGTTAAACAAAACAAAGGAAAGAATAAACTTCTCAAAATTTCTCATCATTATAATACACGATTCAAGCAGAATTCATCGAAAATTCCTAAACCAGCGAAAACTAGAACAAAAATGTCACACATATCTGGGACCTGAATCATACAACACCTTGAAACCTGAAACAAGAAAAATCAACTCTAATTCCATGTTCAGAAATATAATTAGAAAATGGATCATGTTATCCCTGTCTATTTCAAACAAGGGACAATCTATGAGGTGTTTCACTGTCATCGGGATATCACACGCGTAGAACATTTTTGGAGATTCACTTTTCAGCAGGTGTTCGTGTATTAATCTGGTTTGTTCCATTCTCTTGCTCACTACTACCTGGTTTCGCCTGTTGAGTCCACGCAATGGGTTAGGTGTTAGGTCCGGGTTGATGTCATACAATTTATTGTTTTTTAAAGAGTTCCAACGATCTAGCCACAGTTTTTTCTCATATATTCTAATTTCGCTCTTCATGTCAGACCAGGGTATTTTCGGAATAGGGTTGATGTTGTCTCTGTTGTTGCAAGCTATCTTTGCTGCAGCGTCTGTTCTTTCATTTCCAGGTATGCCTATGTGGGAGGGTATCCACACGATTTCAACATCTTTGTTATGTGATCTTAGATCCTGGAGGTATCTTTTGATATCTAACAGTATCGGGTCAGATAACTGAGAGTGGATGAATGAGGTTTTTTGCTATTTGTATGGCCATTGAGATGGCGTATATTTCGCCGGTGTACACTGAGCATTGATTTGGTAGTTGATATTCGTAGGTTGTTGCGTGTCAGTAACTACGGCAGATCCTATCCAATTACTATCGATTTTCTTGGAGGCGTCTGTATAGATGAAGTTCTGCTGTTGGTATTTGGTTCGCCATTCCATTAAAGAGCTGTTTCCAAATGGACGGTGAGGTGTCTTGTTTTTGATATTTGGGGAGAGATAAGTTGCAGTTTGGAGTTTGACCATCCAGGGGGGAGGGTAAATGATACTATTTGGGATGACATTGGTGAAGTTGATATTATGGGAGGTGATTGTTTTGCTAAATGGAGGTGTGATATTGGGATTTTTCTCGTAGATATTGTGAAATCGCTTAGTGAATGTGTGGGCATATTTAGGATTTGTATCGTTAGCTGCCACTTTAGCTGCATATTCCAGACTGAGGCGTACACGTCTTATTTGTAGTGGTGGGTCGTAGGCTTCCGTATATAGGCTGTCCACTGGACTTGTTCTATAAGCACCCAGAGCTATTCTCAGTGCGGTATTCTGAATGATATCTAGTTACTAGAAAGGTAGATACATACTCTGTTATTTGAAATCTAGGAGCAGAAAAGGATGTTTTTCGGTTGTACTAATGATCCTAAGTAAACTTCAATGGATGGGAGAAGTGTAGCTTGGTTTTGTTTCGGAAATTAAGGAACTACTTGTTGGCTGGCTGCTGCGGAGAAGTTTTTTTGATGGGGGTAGATGTTTCAGTTGGGGTAACCCTGTAGTCAGAACTATTCCCAGTCATTGTCTCTGACATGATTGTCAAATATTTCCCTTGAAGAAATTAGATATTAGTTTCATATTTGTATGCAGTGGGCCAAGTACGCCGTCCGGTGTAGGTGAACTGGTATTGACAAAAGTTTCATTGAAAAATGCTCTTCTGGAACCATTATTGGGTTTTATTATCTCAATGTATTTCTGGACTGCTACTTTGAATCATTAAGTGCTACTTTGAGTGTATCAATCTTTACTTCAGTCGACTGTCGGTTCATTATAAATTTCTCGATTTCCCCTAGAAGTCAAATGTTTTATCGACACATTGATTTCTCGTCCGTTCTGCTTCTACGAGTGGTTCATATTCGTTTTTCCTCACATATTTTCTGATGAAGACAGGTCTAGAAATATCAAGCCAACTAGGTAGTGCAGTACCAAATGATCATTTTCTAGTAAGGTGAAACATTCTTTTGTGTGGAATTCACTTTTTTGAGAGCTAAAAATATAGTCTTTCAAATTATACCATTTGTCCGCTACCTTTTCGGTTATATGAAGTACTACAACTTGTTCCTACTCTTTTGAACCAACAAAAAAATATCATTAAGGAAATGGAAAGTGTGATCGGATTTCTCAAACAAAAAATTGCTGAACCACAGAAGACAGCCAATTGTATAGGAACGCAAACAGATTACAAAATGGTACAAGAAACTCCGTCAACCTCCAACTATGCCTTGCTACTGCAGGAAATAACACCGATGGGAAATCAATCGATAACCAAAGAGGCTCAGTCCAATGAATCAGGTGAAAACATTTCTTCTCCCAGCAGAGTACATTAGTGGAAGTTGAAAACGATGAAAGCTTGTACAACGAATTTCATTCAATACACTCTCTACTAGCGGAAGAACGAGAAGATGATAACCAAGATAAAGTAGAGGATAACGAAGAACGAAATCCAGATAAACTACCAAGGAAAATATATATCTGTGGAGACCAGTATGCGACAAGGTTTTCCAAAGCTGTCACAAGAATTTTGGATATATCGAAATATACAATAAATGAGGAAATACAAAATAACATTGAAATATGTGAGTTAACAGAAAATATATTTTGGGAAACTATCAACTATGGCCAAGCTGACACGATCATAACTATGTTTAACACAAAAAATATAAGCAATAGTAAAAGTTTGCACTTATTCCTAAACAATATTCTAAGTCTCGGTGGGTCATCAAATCTTATCATTGTTTCAGAATGCAACAATTATTATGACAAAAATATCAATAGACTAATTCACAATAGAATGAAGACTTCTGAGCGAGCAAACAGAAACTGCTCAATACATTTTTATGCTGACAAAACCTGGAAAGGCAGTAAATTTGAAGTTATGGAAAAAAAAAGCTTTAGAAGACACTTATCAACATAATATTGTTTCAAAAACTGTAGGCATTTCTGAATTAATTCTCACAGAACCAGTTTCTTCTGTTACTAAATCTTTTTTAGACTAAATTCCGATTACATCAGTAAAAGGATAAATACTCATTAAATGTATCATGTAATTAGTACAGAATGCGATACTGAAAGTGATGAAAAAAATAACAGACTAGTGAAAATTTCAAACAGACAGAACATTAGAAGAAGTAACTATGATGAACGAATAATGCATAATTCCATCGCAAAAACATTTTTATTTCTTCTCTATATCCAGTCAATACGCTATAAAGCAAATGAGCTGTTCATAGTTCTCGAAGACAGGAGTTTTCCTAATATTGTCTGTTTGACTGAACACTGGCTTGAAAATAATAAACCATGTTTCTTAGAAAACTACATTATCCTTTCTAAATACTGTAGAAATTATGTTTATGGTGGAACTATGATCTTAACGAATGAAACATTTTATAGAGAATTTTCATCTGAAAATATCACAAAGTATAATTATCTCATAATTGAAAAAGTATTCGAATGATCTGTAAGCTATTTCAACAAACTAAATTTATATGTGTTGTGTCTATATAGGTCCCCTTCATCTGATGTTAAGTTGTTTTTAGAATATTTAGAAGTAATACTGTGTGACCTTCCTTTGAAATCAAATATTTTAGTCAGTGGAGATTTTAATATAAACTATATGAATGAAAATTCTGCTGCTACCCAAGCTCTTATAAGCTTATTACACTCAATCAATCTGAATATGCCTGTCAGGTCGAACACTCGTGTTTGTCAATATTCGTCCTCTTGCATTGACTATGTCTGCAGCAATTATAACCTAGAAAAAGTTTCATGTACAGTAATGTCTTCTGGACTCTCTGATCATGAAGCTATAGGCTGCTCCATTATCCTGAATACAACTGAAAATAATAAATATAAATACGGAAGACCCTTTAGTAGAGCAAACTATAATAGGTTTTATGAATATTGTATTAAATGTGACTGGGATTGTGTTTTACTTTTTGACGAACCTTTTGTAGCCTTCCATTACAAACTCTTGAATACTTTCAACGCTTATTTTCCAATGCAGAAAATAAAAATTAAAAGGAAAAAACCTTGGATAACCCCGGGAATTGAAACGTACTCAAAAAATTTACGGTCTCTAAATCACATACGTAAATTTTAAACTCAATCCAAACTTCCATGCTTATTTCTTTTTTCTTTTTTTTGGGTTTGGCATCAAAACAAGAGTCTTTTTCGCCACAGACTTTTCTTTAATTGGTTATATTGTTATTTTTTCCTTGGACAGAAATTCCAAAATCGTTTTGTAAATATCTTCTTTGAATGTGCTTAACAGAACAGTGACACTTGTTGGCAGCTGGACACCTTGGGCGATTAATTTATTCAAAAATTCTGATCGATGTGTATTATGAAGATTACAAGTGAAAATCAAATGATTGATATCTGCTTCAAATGAGTAGTTGCAAGGACATATATACATCAACTCCAATTTTGGCCAAATGTGCGGGAAAACCCCCATGATTTAATTTAATTCTCGTTATAGTAGAGGAGTAGAGACGAGATATTTTAAAATTAGCTAGGTGCGGAATGTTCCGAGGAAGCTGAGGATGAATGGATACATAAGGGTTATTGGAAGAGGATAAAAAGTCTTCCCAAAGTTTCTCCCAGCGTGTTCTCACTGATCTTCTGGACTGGCTTATTGTGTCTTGAGGGGTAAACATGTGATCTATTTGTTGAAGAGAGGTGGCATCTTTCGCTGCTTTATCAACTTTCTCATTTCCGATTATACCTGAGTGACCCTTAACCCAGATGGAAATTATTTTAGTATTATTAGATTGAAGCTGCAGTAGTGTCAGGATAATTTCATTAATAATAGAGTTAATGTTGGCCACTGAAGCGTGATTGTGAATTGCAGTCAGAACCGATTTCGAATCCGATAGAATGACAGAGTTTCCTCCTCCATTACGTTCAATCCATGTTAGAGATTGTGATATAGCATAAGATTCTGCGATGTAAATTGACGAGTGATCAGGAAGGCGCAATTGTGAAATAATGTTTTCATTTTCAACATAAAAGGCACATCATGTGCCATTATCGTTTTTCGACCCATCACAATATATAGTATTTTGTTTATCTAATGTACGCAGTAAGGATTTGGTCATAATATTATTCACGATAGGTAGATCAGTGTATTTGGAAAAAATACTGTTGGTTTGTACATCAAATCATTGAAATGTAATTGATAAACCGGCAGGATGTTATGTGAATGTATTTTGTTCAGTGATTCATTCAAGGACACAAAAGCTTCAGCTAGTGGAGGACTATTTTTCAATGTCCAATATTTGTTGGTTAAATTCTCTAAGGCTAGATTTTAGGACGATTTGAACAGATACTCCGATGAGGTTTTGAATAATACTAACTTTTTACATGCTAAAAACTGTCTACGAAGGAAAAGAGGAGGCTCTTGGGCTTCTGCAAGAACAGCAGGCGTTGGGGATGATTTAAAGGCACCGATACATATTTTGATAGCTTTGACTTGAACGCGGTCCAGAAGTCGAAGGTTTGAGATTGCAGCTGATCCGTACAATATGCATCTGTAATCTATGATTGATCGGATGTAAGATCTGTAAAATAATAGAGATATGTTTGCGTCCGCACCCCATCTGTGTTTTGAAACACACCTGAGGATATTTACGCCTCTTTCACATTTAGCTACAGTATAATCTATATACTTTTTCCATGTAAGTTTGTTGTCTAAAATAAATCCTATATATTTATAAGAACTTACTACGGGGAAAGAAATAGAACTCACATTCATATAGTTTCCTGCTGTCAACCTATGTCGAGTGAAAAACATCACTGCAGAATTTTTCTGCAACAATGGAGAAACCATGATCGATTAACCACATTTTCAGACAATAAATGACGTATTTAAGATCTACAATGCAATCATAATAGGACTCACGGGATGTATATATACAAATATCATCTGCATACTGTATGCACCCTATAGGCTGGTCAAAGACTTCGTGCAAGCTCGCGGTGTATATGTTAAAAAGAGTGGGGCTCAAAACTGAACCTTGAGGTAATCCTTGGTTGACAGTTCTGGGACCATGCAAGCAGTTGATGTGATCTTTAATATATATTTTTCTATTTCTGAATAATTCGACAACACTTGATGAGGCTTTTGGTTCTATTCCGTATTGAATGAGTTTTGACTGTAACATGTTCAAATCAACAGTATCGTACGCCCCTTTCAGGTCACTTTTAGAAAAAGTTAGCTGGATATCGTTAACAATCTGAGTTATGTTCAAAATACCATTCCAGACGCTTTTTAATTATTCTTTCAAATGTTTTGCCGAAGCATGAAAGTGGGGAAATAGGACGATAGGATCATATGTTTCCTTTTTTGGTTTGAAAATGAAAGTAATAACCACGTCTCTAAATGATTCAGGAAGAATTCCTTTCAACCACCAGTGGTTATAGATTTCAATCAAAACACGCTTGGAATTTTCTGGTAAGTTTTTTATCATCATACACGTGAAACTATCCTTGCAAGGTGCAGTGTTACTAGTTGATTTCAAAACTGCTTCCAGTTCAGATAATGTCAAAGAAATCTGGATTAACAAAAGGAGGAGCAATTCTGTCAAATAGCTGATTAATTAGGTCGAGAGTAAGGACCGTTTTATTAGAAACTGAGTTTTTGTTCGATATTTTCTTGACAAATTTTCAAAGAGTAGTTATAGGAGTATTTTTGTTCATATTATTGACGAATGACATCCAACTTTCTTGAGCTTTTCGTTTAAATTTCAACTTAATTTTAGCTTGCATAATCTTGTAAATGAGAAAATGGTCCAAGTTAGCGTTTTCTTTATATTCATTCAACGCCACCTTCCTACTCTCTACCAAGTCAGAACACTCGGCGTCCCACCACGCAGGGAAAGACCTTGAGGGTGAAAAAGGGGAATTTCTGGGCATAGAAATGTCTGCAGCTGAAGTAACTGCATCGATAAATTGGGCGAAAGATATATTATAAGGAGGATGAGAAGTGAAAATGTCATCTAAATGCGATTGGAAAGTATTCCAATTGGCCTTTTTGTCATTCCAAATATTTGAGGGAAATACCTTTTCACAGTCTATATTATTTGAGATTTTAATGATAATGGGATAGTGATCGGATCCCATGGTGTCTGATAATAATTTCCAGTCGCACTGGGACGCTAATTCAGGAGATGATAAGCTAAGGTCTACTGAGGAAGGGAAGGAATTTTGGGGGAGATATACGAGTGGGAGAGTCATCATTAAGGACAACAAGGTTTGAGCCATCCAAGGCTTGAACTAATTTTATGCCGTTTTGTTCATTTCTTGAACTACCCCATAATGTATGATGACAGTTAAAATCTCCACAAATTAAAAGCGGAGAGTTGAACTGCGATAATAATTGATCCCATCGAGTTACTGAGATATTGTTGAATTTAGAGTTATTATACACAGAAACTATACTTATTTTGGATCTTCAAGTTGAATAGCACAAGTATCGATTTTTTTATCATTGTTTTGTTTGACCTGTGATTGTTTGTATGTTATATTCGTGGATAAAAATATTGCAACACCTCCATAACCGTCAACTCGGTTTTTTGAAACTAAATTATATCCTTTAATATAGCCTGTTTTGGTATCTTTGAACCACGTCTCAGAAAGAACGATAATGTCTACATTATTAGATCTGATTAATTCGAGGAGATTTGGTTTGTTTTTATTGAAGAATCTTGAATTCTACTGTAGAACTGTTAATGGTTTTTCTTTAGTAGCTGGAGTCGTCATCGCTTATACTGACTGTATCCATTGTTTTAAGTAAATTATCGGTGTTAATTAAATTCGAGATAAACCCTCTAATATCTTGATTGAGATTGATTGAAGTATTTTTATTTTCCCCGTTTGAAAAAAACGGGGTATGAGTCATTATAAGGTTATTAATATATTTGGTAATTCCTTCGATAAGGGTTTCTTTGTATTTCATGAAATCATCTCGGTGGGGGTTGGGAATTATTACTTGACTCGGTGTCTCTTTCTTCTCCAGACGTTGGGTGTCGGAGTGCCTGGTGGGGATGAAGCCTTTCGTTTTTTTGAGATAGGGTTTGTAGTGTATGACTAATGTGAGATATGTAATAGCTGTTAATCATCGAAAGATTGGGGATGTGTAATCGACTTATGATAGTCATTCGATACCAGACCACCGGCGAGTAGAGAACTAAATAAAGTGAAATACAACAACACGGTGTCTTATTTATATGAGTGGAGGTTGTTACATTGGCGACGAGGATAAATAATTTATTATTACTGGTGTGTAGTGGAAGTGATTCGTGGCATTACGGTGAGTGAATAATAAAATATTATGGGAAAAATCGAAACCCTGTCATGGATTCATCCATAATTTAAATAGACCGAACGGTCTAGTGAGCCAAATGGCTCGGACAAAAAATGAGACAAGTATCTCAACAAAATGGTTAAAGTAACCTAAAAAATAAACCAAATGGTCTAGTGAGCCAAATGGCTCGGACAACAAATGAGACAAGTATCTCAACAAAAGGGTTCAAGTAACCTAATAACAAGCTAAAAGGCTTGACGAACCAAGTATTTCGGAAAATGAATATGGTAGATGCTCGTAGAGCCTAAAACGGCTTGAAGTAAAACGAATGGATTGGCAAATGGAAAATCATATGACCGATTCGGTAATGATAATATATAAATATATGTATGAAACTACTAGGTAGTGGGCAATAGCAGCAATGGTGAAATACTCTCAAGATTGCTCCGAGCTTTCGAAAATCTTTATTTTCATCATCAGGAAAAACTACATGTGCAATGAAAAAGAAAAGAAAAAACCGGACATGATATGAAAATTTGTGAAAAAAAATTAATTTATTGATCTAAGACTTACTTCTTGTGTGAGGATGTATACCTTGATATTCCACATATTAGTACAATTGTTATCCTGAGCGAGAAATTTCAATTTGTCAATGTTCAATTCAATTTTAGATAATATGTCATGTTATTCTTATTTACAACAAATGTACTAATATGTGGAACATCAAGGTATACATCCTCACACAAGAAGTAAGTCTTTGATCAATAAATAAATGTTTTTCACAAATTTTCATATCATACTCATGTCGGGTTTTTTTCTTTTCTTTTTCATTGCACATGTAGTTTTCCCTGATGATGAAAATAAAGATTTTCGAAAGCTCGGAGCAATCTTGAAAGAGTATTTCACTTACCATTGCTGCTATTCCCCACTACCTATATATATATATATATAGATCTGTTTCGGCTCGCCAAGCCTCATCAGTTGCACTAGGCCAGTCGACAATCCACCCACGACACGTTCACTATTTGAAAGACACAATGTAGTCTCAAACAGTGAGAAATACGGATTTTTGGTACAGTGCCACCTACTAGCACTAAACAGAACGTGCTTTCCGGGTAACGACGCAGGAGTACAGATGTCTCTGTTTCTACACCTACGTCACCCGATTGCACCTTGATAGTGTGGTTAACCACAAGACAAAGAAAATAGAAAGAAAGATATTGTGTTTGAACACAGAGCTAGGGTATGAAGTGAAAGGTTGTAGGTTGATTCCGTTTCGTGTGTGGATTGCCAACTGGTGCAATACAGATCTGTTTCGGCTCGCCAAGCCTCATCAGTTGCACTAGGCCAGTCGACAATCCACCCACGACACGTTCACTATTTGAAAGCCACAATGTAGTCTCAAACAGTGAGGAATACGGATTTTTGGTACAGTGCCACCTACTAGCACTAAACAGAACGTGCTTTCCGGGTAACGACGCAGGAGTACAGATGTCTCTGTTTCTACACCTACGTCACCCGATTGCACCTTGATAGTGTGGTTAACCACAAGACAAATAAAATAGAAAGAAAGATATTGTGTTTGAACACAGAGCTAGGGTATGAAGTGAAAGGTTGTAGGTTGATTCCGTTTCGTGTGTGGATTGCCAACTGGTGCAATACAGATCTGTTTCGGCTCGCCAAGCCTCATCAGTTGCACTAGGCCAGTCGACAATCCACCCACGACACGTTCACTATTTGAAAGCCACAATGTAGTCTCAAACAGTGAGGAATACGGATTTTTGGTATAGTGCCACCTACTAGCACTAAACAGAACGTGCTTTCCGGGTAACGACGCAGGAGTACAGATGTCTCTGTTTCTACACCTACGTCACCCGATTGCACCTTGATAGTGTGGTTAACCACAAGACAAAGAAAATAGAAAGAAAGATATTGTATTTGAACACAGAGCTAGGGTATGAAGTGAAAGATGGTAGGTTGATTCCGTTTCGTGTGTGGATTGCCAACTGGTGCAATACAGATCTGTTTCGGCTCGCCAAGCCTCATCAATTGCACTAGGCCAGTCGACAATCCACCCACGACGCGTTCACTATTTGAAAGCCACAATGTAGTCTCAAACAGTGAGGAATACGGATTTTTGGTACAGTGCCACCTACTAGCACTAAACAGAACGTGCTTTCCGGGTAACGACGCAGGAGTACAGATGTCTCTGTTTCTACACCTACGTCACCCGATTGCACCTTGATAGTGTGGTTAACCACAAGACAAAGAAAATAGAAAGAAAGATATTGTGTTTGAACACAGAGCTAGGGTATGAAGTGAAAGGTTGTAGGTTGATTCCGTTTCGTGTGTGGATTGCCAACTGGTGCAATACAGATCTGTTTCGGCTCGCCAAGCCTCATCAGTTGCACTAGGCCAGTCGACAATCCACCCACGACACGTTCACTATTTGAAAGCCACAATGTAGTCTCAAGCAATCCACACACGAAACGGATTCAACCTACAACCTTTCACTTCATACCCTAGCTCTGTGTTCAAACACAATATCTTTCTTTCTATTTTCTTTGTCTTGTGGTTAACCACACTATCAAGGTGCAATCGGGTGACGTAGGTGTAGAAACAGAGACATCTGTACTCCTGCGTCGTTACCCGGAAAGCACGTTCTGTTTAGTGCTAGTAGGTGGCACTGTACCAAAAATCCGTATTCCTCACTGTTTGAGACTACATTGTGGCTTTCAAATAGTGAACGTGTCGTGGGTGGATTGTCGACTGGCCTAGTGCAACTGATGAGGCTTGGCGAGCCGAAACAGATCTGTATTGCACCAGTTGGCAATCCACACACGAAACGGAATCAACCTACAACCTTTCACTTCATACCCTAGCTCTGTATTCAAACACAATATCTTTCTTTCTATTTTCTTTGTCTTGTGGTTAACCACACTATCAAGGTGCAATCGGGTGACGTAGGTGTAGAAACAGAGACATCTGTACTCCTGCGTCGTTACCCGGAAAGCACGTTCTGTTGAGTGCTAGTAGGTGGCACTGTACCAAAAATCCGTATTCCTCACTGTTTGAGACTACATTGTGGCTTTCAAATAGTGAACGTGTCGTGGGTGGATTGTCGACTGGCCTAGTGCAACTGATGAGGCTTGGCGAGCCGAAACAGATCTGTATTGCACCAGTTGGCAATCCACACACGAAACGGAATCAACCTACAACCTTTCACTTCATACCCTAGCTCTGTGTTCAAACACAATATCTTTCTTTCTATTTTCTTTGTCTTGTGGTTAACCACACTATCAAGGTGCAATCGGGTGACGTAGGTGTAGAAACAGAGACATTTGTACTCCTGCGTCGTTACCCGGAAAGCACGTTCTGTTTAGTGCTAGTAGGTGGCACTGTACCAAAAATCCGTATTCCTCACTGTTTGAGACTACATTGTGGCTTTCAAATAGTGAACGTGTCGTGGGTGGATTGTCGACTGGCCTAGTGCAACTGATGAGGCTTGGCGAGCCGAAACAGATCTGTATTGCACCAGTTGGCAATCCACACACGAAACGGAATCAACCTACAACCTTTCACTTCATACCCTAGCTCTGTGTTCAAACACAATATCTTTCTTTCTATTTTCTTTGTCTTGTGGTTAACCACACTATCAAGGTGCAATCGGGTGACGTAGGTGTAGAAACAGAGACATCTGTACTCCTGCGTCGTTACCCGGAAAGCACGTTATGTTTAGTGCTAGTAGGTGGCACTGTACCAAAAATCCGTATTCCTCACTGTTTGAGACTACATTGTGGCTTTCAAATAGTGAACGTGTCGTGGGTGGATTGTCGACTGGCCTAGTGCAACTGATGAGGCTTGGCGAGCCGAAACAGATCTGTATTGCACCAGTTGGCAATCCACACACGAAACGGAATCAACCTACAACCTTTCACTTCATACCCTAGCTCTGTGTTCAAACACAATATCTTTCTTTCTATTTTCTTTGTCTTGTGGTTAACCACACTATCAAGGTGCAATCGGGTGATGTAGGTGTAGAAACAGAGACATCTGTACTCCTGCGTCGTTACCCGGAAAGCACGTTCTGTTTAGTGCTAGTAGGTGGCACTGTACCAAAAATCCGTATTCCTCACTGTTTGAGACTACATTGTGGCTTTCAAATAGTGAACGTGTCGTGGGTGGATTGTCGACTGGCCTAGTGCAACTGATGAGGCTTGGCGAGCCGAAACAGATCTGTATTGCACCAGTTGGCAATCCACACACGAAACGGAATCAACCTACAACCTTTCACTTCATACCCTAGCTCTGTGTTCAAACACAATATCTTTCTTTCTATATATATATATATATATAGTAAATATTGGGGTATCCAGCAAAGGTATAAGGAAACTCTTTAAAGTTAATCCAAGCTTTCGGAAATTTATATTTCCATCTTCAGGGAAACTACAATTCGGAGAATTACTACATTATTATCGTTGATAGTACTAGGTCACTTTACTAACCTTTGCGAGGATGTAAACTAAGATGTCAAGGTTATAAAAAATTGTAAAAGACATGAGACAACAATAATCATGGACGAACCAGGTAAGAGTCAAATTTACATATTAAAATATTAGTTTCACATAATATATGTTATGAAATGAACATGTGCATTAGCACCATGTGTATTTAATTCTAGGTTAAAAGTATGACAATTGACTTCTTCTCAATTCATTCATCTCCTGTCACTCGACTAATCATAAGCGTGGTTGTTAATTCTGTCAAGGGTGACTTGCTTTCAGAGGAAATAGCCAGTTTCACGAGAGGAAGGAATTGTTAGGTCAATTATCCACTGATGTTATTAATATTATTACAATTTGTTATTAATTATTTAGACTCCAGAGTTCCCAGAGTCATCCAGAACAGCGGCAATCTCACTCACTGGTTTTGAATCTAACAATAGTAAGTATGAATAAATTTGGTTTCCAATTTCAAAGCAAATAAAGAAACATAGAAAAAACTTAGATTTCGAATGGATTTTCTCGCTACGCGAATGCCCCTTTCAGAATATACCGGCACTCTCTTGATTTTCCACTTCCACTAAACCGCTCAGAATTCAACGCTAGATCCAACTTGAAAACCTGATGTTCTTGATTCTTCCACAGAATGCGGTGAAACTCCTCTTCTCCAATGACTGAGCGCCTTTAACTTGCTTATGTGAAGCCTTCGCAGTCACGAAATCTGGTTCAGGGTCGACTATGTTTTGAATATATTGATAATCATCCTAATTATTGGTCTTGCAAGCATTGCCCCTTTGCGATCTTCTCAAAAATTGAGAGTATGAACTTTTCGATCCGGCTCGAAGGATCACGTAACATTCTTGTTGGGGAATACCAAATATTGCGTATGTTTGTACCTCAAATATTGAAAGTAAAAAAGTTGATTTCCTTTGGCAACTCAGTATAATTGAAGTAGGTGTTTGGGATTGTGTGTGATTGATTGGATTTATAAAGCAGACATATTAAACCTTGAATTTTACAAGATGTTTATTGTGGACTGTACACACGTCTACTTAGCTTGACTACTCGTTACACACTGTCTTTCGCGGACGTTGGGCAATGTTGCCAAGTGCAATACAAATTCTTTGACGAAATACTTAACATAGCCCCGCCTTTGAAAGGCACCTTCAACAAATACATAACAATAATAACGAAAATGAACTAGTAAAAGACAAGAACACATGATTTGCAATTAAAACTTTCAATGTCTCAGTTTAAAGTTTCTGATTGCATCGGTATGGGCACAAATGTCGGACAGATCGTTTGATGAGTCCGGAAGACACTTTCTCAACTGCCACTCGAGGTACTCCATCGGCCCCGGTATTTAGTTCGAGGACACGTCCTAGTAGCCATCGACTGGGTGGAAGTTTATCGTTTTTCACCAACACTAACGTGCCTGTAGTTAAAATTGCTGGTGATTCCTTCCATTTGAACTGCTGGTTGAGTTGGGTGACGTATTCCTTATTGAAGCGTTCCCAAAACTGTTGCTGCAACTTCTGAACCAGCTGGAACCTGGAGAGTCTTGTAGATGGAACGTTGATTAGGTCGTAGTCTGGGAGTGTTGTTATGATGCGACCGGTAAGAAAATGGGAAGGGGTAATAGGTTCCAGGTCGTTAGGATCATTGGATAAGGCAAACAGAGGTCTTGAGTTTAGTATGGCTTCAATCTGACTAAGCAATGTGCTGAATTCTTCGTATGTGAGAATTGTATTATGCATGGTACGTTTCAGGTGATGTTTGGTGCTTTTCACTGCAGCTTCCCAAAGGCCGCCAAAATTCGGAGAATAAGGTGGTGAAAAATGCCAAGTTATATTCAACAATGATGCTTGTTCAATTATATTGTCAGAATTATCCGATAAAAATTGAAAAAGTTCTGCCAGCTCATTTTTTGCACCTATGAAGGTACGTCCGTTATCGGAATAAATGTGAGTAGGAATACCTCTTCTGGAGATAAATCTTCTCAGACTGGCACAGAAATATTCGGGTGTCATGTCAGTTACCAACTCTAAGTGTACTGCTTTAGTGCTGAAGCATACAAATACAGCGATATAACATTTAGAAATTTTGCAACCTCGCGTTTTACGATCTTTCAAAGAGAATGGACCTGCATAATCTATTCCTGTTATCTCGAAAGGAAAAGATGGAGTTATTCTATGTTTGGGTAACTGACCCATTGGCATTGCTAATGGCTCTGGTTTATATTTGAAACAAGTAATACACTTTTCACTGTTTCCCTTGCTAAATTCCTTCCACCAGTGATCCAAAAATTTTGTCTCACCGAGGCCAAGAGTAATTGAGGACCTGGATGTAATAATAATTTATGGTAATGATTGAAGATCAATTTTGAAAGGTTATGTTTTGACGACAATAATAGTGGATGTTTGACGTTTTCATCCAATGATGAGAGACGTAGACGTCCGCCTACTCTGAATAGTCCATCGTTATCAAGAAAAGGCGAGAAACTAGATAGGTTATGTTTTTTGTCTAGAAAACCTTGTTTAATTATAGTTGATATTTCAGCCCCAAAATATTCCTGTTGAGATTTTTTAATAAGGAAATTGAATGAATGTTCAATTTCTGACACTGACAAAGGACTAGACAAGGGGCTAGATTGACAAGTTCGAATATTTTTATAAAACGAAAACAATATGCAACTAATCGTTTTAATCTAGAGAGACTAGAAAATCGAGTGAAAATATCCATTGAATCTATTGCAAGGAACAATTGTGTTTTCAATTTAATTTCTGGAATGTCTTTTTTGGGTAACTGAAATGATATATGAGGCCATTCTTCTCGTGGATTAAACAGAAAATTTGGACCAGTATACCATAAACTGGAAGAACATAGTTTTTCTGGTGCTATGCCACGTGAGGCCAAATCTGCTGGATTGTCTTAAGTATTAACGTAATTCCAATCAGATACGGCAGTAAGTTCCAGTATTTTAGATACCCTATTTGCTACGAATACTTGCAAGGAACTAGGAGGGGTATTTATCCAACATAATGTAACTTGGGAATCTGACCAAAGATAACATTGTATAGGTGTGCCTATGGCAGATTTAACCTGGTTTAATAATTGAGCTCCTAATAGAGCAGCACACAATTCTAATTTTGGAATCGTTAATACTTTTAATGGTGCTACTTTGGTTTTTGAGCAAAGCAAATTGACGTGAAATGTGCCATGTGGACCTTGACTCCTCAAATAGATGCATGATGCATATGCCTTTTGTGATGAGTCACAAAAACAATGGATTTCAATAAATGTGTAGCCTTTGCCTATACAATTTCTAGGTATTTTCGGGTTATTTAATGAGGTCAATTTGATTCTGAAATTGATCCATTGATTTGCATAATCATTAGGAATAGTTTCATCCCAGGATAACCTTAGTTACCATAACTGTTGAATAATAATTTTTGAAATAATTACACAAGGACTTAATACACCTAGTGGATCATAAATTTGAGCAATTTCAGATAAGATATGTCGCTTTGTTATATTATTAGGAGGATCATAAGGTGATATGTATATATAACGTTAAATTATCTGATTCGCATGCCCACTGGACACCCAGAGTCTTTGTGCTTTCATGTTCACCTAATTTTAAAATTGCATTAGATATGGACAATGGTCAATATTTGATAAAACAGTTGCATCGTTGGAAATCCATTTCCGAAGTGGAAATCCACCGCTTAATAAAATAGAATTGATTTCTTGACATGTAGTTTTCAATTTATTGAGATCATTGTCACCAGTAGGCAAGTCATCGACATAGAAATCTTCTAGAATTACCTTGGCTGATTCAGGAAATTCCTGCATATTTTGTAGTGCTAGTTGCCTCAAACAATTTATTGCCAAGTATGGCGCAGATTTAGTCCCGTAGGTTACAGTTGATAAATTGAATACACTTGATCTGGACAATCTTTCCAAATAATCCGCTGTAATGGTCTGTGCTCCTCATTCATAACGACTTGGCGATACATTTTACTAACATCTGATGAAACGACAAATGCGTATGTTCGGAATCGTACTAAAATTGCAAATATATCGTTTTGTACCTTAGGACCAGTATATTGAATATCGTTTAGGGACCACCCTGTATCAGTTGCACATGACCCATCAAAAACGGTTCTCAATTTTGTTGTTAAGCTGTTTTCTTTCAAAATTCCGTGGTGTGGCAAATAATAGACAATGGAGTTTGAAGTTTCAATATCTGTTTGTGACAATTTGATCATGTGTCCGTGATCACTATATTCTTGAATAAACTCTTAATATAAAGTTTTGAATGTAGCATTTGATTCAAATTTTTTCTCTAACGATCAGAATCTAATTTTTGCAGTTTCCATGGATTCACCAAGTAAATTGGGAGAATATTTTAATGGAAACTTCACAACAAAACGTCCGTTCTCATCTCGAAAAGTATCTTTTTGGAAAAGAGCTTCACATTCCTTATCATCATTAGAGTACCTAGATTTGTTATCGGAAATTTCTTCGATTTCCCAAAACCTTTTTAATTGCTCATCCTCAGGACTGATATTTTGCGACAGGTTACACATTGATACTGATGAGGAAATTGGAGCTGATCCAGCCATAACCCATCCAAACTTTGTATTCTGTAATAAGGGTAAACCTTTACCTAACTGAATTTTCCCATCAAGTAAAATATCCCAAAAAATATTTGCTCCAATCAGCATATCGATTTCTTGTGGCACATTAAATTCAGGGTCAGCTAAAGTAATATTATCTGGGATGCACCACGAATCATAATTAAGTTGTTGAGATGGCAAATTATTGGAAATCTTAGGAATCAGATAACATGAAATTGAAGTTTTGAAAGGGAGTGCATTTGAAATAATAGTGATATTGCATTTTTTGTTCAAATTGGAAGTGATTTGATTGATGCCAATAATTGATAAATTGGTTGGCACTGTATGTAGCCTCAATTTTTCACAAAACTTTTGTGAAATTAGATTAGATTGAGCCCCACAATTCAATAGTGCTCTACATTTATGTAAATTATTTTGCACATCTTTGACTTGAAACATCACTGTAGATAGTATCACTTGAAATGGACCCCTATTAGGTCTTACCATTAATGAAGTACTAAGTGCACTTTGGTCATTTGCCACATTTTGAACTGCATCAATGTGAAGCATTGTATTATGTTTCAATCGGCATTTTTTACAAGGACCTAGAAAACATTTATCTTTAACATGCCCTGTTTTCAGGCAATTTAAACATAGTTTGAGTCTTTTTGCACCCTCTGATCTTTCAAGAGGAGACAGTTTCATGAATGATTCACAAGAATGAATCAAATGTTGTCCTTTACAAAAATTGCAAGTTTGCTTTTGTAGTGATACATTAACTTGGCTTTGCCGAGGTACATACTGTTTGTTAGATGAACCTTTTGAATTTGGAACTTGTTGATTTGACCCATGACTGTTATTGTGTAGTGTTTCCAAAACATCTGCTTTAGATTTTAGAAATTCAAAAAGCTCATCTAAAGTTGACAATTCTTCTTTCAACTTGAACTCTTCCCAATGACGTTGTGTTACTTTATCCAATTTGGTAGTTACAATATGAATGACCATTAAATCCCATTCTTGCACTCGTTGTTTCAAAACCTTCAATGCAGCCATATGCTTGGAAACAGTGTCAATAAGTTGCCTAAATTGAGATGCAGATTCTTTGTTAATTGATTCAATATTGAAAATTGCTTTGATGTGATTATTGACTAAGACTCTTGTATTATCAAATCGTTTGCACAAAAGATCCCATGTAGGTTCATAATTAGCTTCTGTGAACTCAAGTGTGTCAATAATACTTTCAGCATAACCTTCTAAGGAAGACCTTAAATATTGAAATTTCTGAATGTTACATATGCTTGTATTAGTATGGATAATGGATGTGAAATTCGATTTGAATTCTAGCCAGTGCTCGTAATCTCCCTTGAACACTGGTAACTTGATAGTTGGTAACTTTACTGACTTGAGATCAAAAGATTGAGAAAAGTCTGGCTGATTACTTGAGCTTGGCATAACTTGGCTACTATTATCGATATATTTTTTAATGAATGCTGGACAAGCATAGTACTTCTCCTCAAATTCTTCAAAGATTTTGTGTTGGGCTTCTAATTCTTTGTTCATCGCAAATTGTCTCAATTGTTGATTGAATTTCATTGAATTCATGTAACATAGTTTCATAGTTGATGTACCTGAGTTGAACTTCAGATACCGTTGGTTTATTTTCTGGCAAAGCAGTTTTAATAGTGTCAACATATTTCATAAAACTTGACAGTTTCTTTTTAACAGAACCGCGTTTTCGATTCAGAATAGGCAGTTCTTCAGACATTTCTTTTTATAAACTTGCTGATCGAAAAATAGATTCAAAATATCTCGCAAATTTCAATTGACCCACTCAAATGCAACCATTCACCCTGTAAGTATGAAATATCCCCAAAGAAATACAACAATATAAGTATCCCTCTCCCAATTCAACACAATGATTCGTCAGAATAAAGAAATACCATTGTTTCAAGTGTTTTGGATGAAATAAACAGGAAAAGGAAAGATACCGGCTCACCGTCTATCGCTTGGTCAACACTGCTCGATCCCAGACGTTTTTTTTTTCTGCGGTGCAGTATACCAACGAACAATCGAACGGGAATCGTAGCTTCTTGCGTACCAGTGTTTCTATGGTCGACTGTCTCGTTTGCAGCGAATATGTACCTTATTCGCTCATCGCCTGGCGTTGTCTGGATTTCTTGTTTCAATCGTGTAATTGAATATATCTTGCTTATTATCCAATATATCCACTTGGAATCCGGAACGAATGGACCAAAAATGTTTGGGATTGTGTGTGATTGATTGGATTTATAAAGCAGACATATTAAACCTTGAATTTTACAAGATGTTTATTGTGGACTGTACACACGTCTACTTAGCTTGACTACTCGTTACACACTGTCTTTCGCGGACGTTGGGCAATGTTGCCAAGTGCAATACAAATTCTTTGACAAAATACTTAACAGCAGGTTCAGAAGTTCTAGTAACGCAGTATCAATACAATTTTTTATGATTTTCAGAGATATATGTCCTTTGGAGAGTTGCAATTTCGTTTGTATAAACGACACATCATGTGGCTTAGGAGACGCTATAGAAAATGTGTAGTTTTTAGATACTAGAGAACAGTATATTTATTGAAGAATACATTCGCTACCCAAGGCACATGAGCTGTCAGCACTTGACGATATTTCAGTTATTATGTCGATATGTTCATTAAAACATGATCTAAATTGAAACAGAACTGCATTTCGAATTATATAAACAATGTATGATATAATATAGTATAATATATTAATACATGGCAAACATAGTTATAGCCTGAATGCCGCATTTAACAACATTCTCTTTTCAGTTTTATCTTTCTGAAAATCAACAACAACAACACAAGTTTTACAAAGCTCACTAAGACTATACAAGGAAATCAAGTAAAAATCCATAATAGAAAAAGAAATTGAAATATGCAACATGGTCGGTGTTTCCAAATCCCAGAACTTTTATGAATTAATAGGGCACAACATTAAATAAATGGTACATGTTTCGGATCTTCGAGAACTTTGTGACACAAAAAAACTCATTTTTGTAGTATATGACCGACGATGAACTTAACTAGGTTCGAATCATATACTATTTAATAAATGTTATGGAGATGATTTTGTCAACTATAGACCAGTTTTTCCAGGATTATAAGCGTTCAATCGATCCAGGTGCATATTATAAATAAATTGACTGATACATGAATTCATATTCTTTCTATAACAATTAACAATTAATTTTTCTCCATATCCGAAGGGATAAATCTCTGTTCTATTATTCTGATTGTCTTTTTTTTATTTCTTGCAGCCTTGAAGAAAGAGAATTCGTTGTATTTCCAACAATCAGTCATGTTCAACAAAAATGTAGCAATATTTTTTGGGAGTTGCCAATTCCTAACCTGAACTTGAGGAAAGTATCTCATTTCGAAGTGAATGCTTGCGATTTGATATTCAGAAATTTGACGAAGAGTTCTGTCAATCAAAAGCTGACCATTAAAACCGAAATTGAGAAAATAGACAAACTCAAACTGCTTTTGAATAAAATCAAAATGGAGAATCCCAACTATCCTGTATATAAATCCTACCGATTAATTTCAGAGAAATGTGGTTATAAATATAGCAAATTTGAAAAAAGAAAATCGATTCCTATACGTAGTTGTGGAAGGAAGAAACAATCCAAAAGCATCGAAAAATTTGAGACCACAGGTCAAAAGGAAAACGATCATATTGAATTTTCAATGTGGACTGAAAAGTATAAACCTAAGTGCGCTGATGACATAATAGGTAATACAGAAGCAATAAGAAATTTGAAAAAGTGGCTGGTAACATGGATGAACTTTAGTCAAGAGATAAATTCGAGAAAGAAAAGAAACGATTGTAGTGAATCTGAATTTGAATCAACGGATGGAGATAGTAGGGACAGCATGGCGTTACCTGGTAACACAATTGTGTTAGGAGGACCTTGTGGTAGCGGCAAGAGTACAGCTGTTTATGCAATATGTTCCGAGCTGAATTTCAATATAATTGAACTGAATGCTTCCAGTAAGAGAACAGGTGAGTAATTATTTTTCTGTTATCTTTATATAATTTTGTACCTAAAGGTAACGAGGTACTGTATCTCAGGAACTAATAGTCGTAAAAGTTTTTGGAAAAAATCTTTCAGAGGAAATCGACCAAAATAAATTGAATTTAACAAAACCAAATTATGAGCAAAACCAAGTCTTTTCTGGGTGTGACAATGGACAGCAAGATGGACTGGAAAGATCACATAGACAAAATTGCGAAATCGATGTCATAATACAGCTATGCTCTGAGAATCTTGTGTTTAAACTTTGACAAGACATGCGAAAATACATTCGAAAATAAATTGCTGATGCAAAAAAGGAGCTAAAGATATATTTTCAGACTTAACTATGGAGAAAGTTGCGAAACAATATTTATCGATAATAAAATTTTAACAGTAATCTGCACATACATCCTGGAATCAATATTATTCGTAAAAAATAATTTTGAATTGTTTGCATATAACACAATAAATAAAAACTATCTAATCCCAGATTCAACAAGGCTAATTTATATAGGAATAGAAAAATGCTCCATTCCATTTGACACAGTTCTGGAATATCTTACCAATAGACATCAGAAATCTACCAGCCCACAAATTATAAACTAAACTTATAGCTTATCTTGTTGATGAGGCATTTTACAATGTCCAATACTTTCTTCATGACAGATATGTGCGCCTATTGAAATAGATAACTCGCACTTGAACAATGAAAAAGACTATATTTTTCAATTTGAATAGTATTGAAAAGTGTTTTTAACCGCCAACTTTGTAACGAAGCAACCCTCATAAGTCTAGGACTTCTTAAGTGTCATCCGAAGCACTACTCGGCTGGTTATCGTTGGGAGTCTGAAGGATTGATATCTAGGTACCAAGAATGTTCGGTTTCCCACCTATCTCCCCCTGCTAAACGATACTATAGAAATTGATAAATATTTCCAATAGCCGCCGGGATTCGAACCCAGGCTCTCTGGGTCATAAGCCAGCGACTCACCGCACTCGATCACCATCCCAGGTTTTTCAACGATTTTGTCACTGGCCACTCACTCTTATTTCTGTCAATTTTGTGAATATCCTGCAACTTATATGCAACTTAAATGATCCGGACCACGGATTTGGTTTTTAAAAATAATAAATTTTATTGTCAAGTTTCTTACATCGATCTCAAGTCAAGACTGAATTATAATTATTACAATGTTCTCGCAAATCGGGAATTGCCGAGTTGCGATTCAGCGGTTCTCACGAGAAAATGGTAAACTGCTGGTGAAGCGATTCCTATTTCATGGAAATCCGTGAATATCGCTCACGTAACTCCTCCATCCCTAGTGGAAAGCAAATTTCATGGATTGAAAATTGCTTGGGCGTGCTCTCGTGGTGTCAGCGTCGGCGTCGATGTTGCCTCGGGTGCTTCTTTCTTGTTTCTTCTTATTCTTCGGTTACGAAAGAATCTAACAATGCAATAGATTCCAGCTGATATCAAAATGGCATAGATCGGGATGATCCAATGGCTGCTGGATGATTTCTCGGTGTGGCTGATGATCATCGGCGTGAGTTTCTTCTGCTCACTCTGAAGGGCGTGGATTTCGTCTAGCTGGATATCGTCGATGACGATTTCGGTTTTGGGCATCTGTGATGGACTATGCGGGACGATGATTTCGGGTAGAAGCATTGGCTGACCATTGGATACTTCCTTCTGGTTGGTGAACTGATCACTATCATTCGAATAGGCATCCCAGTGGCAGGGTTATCAGATAATTTCCTTGCAGGGTTGTGAAGTCGGTGCGCTCGCATTTCGTCTGGATTTTCGTCTCATTTGGGAATACTACTATGTAGTGGGACTCGTCAATTCGTTGAACCATATTCCTAGTGGTGCGTATTCGGATTTGATGACAATTATTATACGTGGATTCCATTTGTAATAGTTGGAATACGCAGTCTTCTTCTTTGAGGCCATCCATCAGTTTTTCTTCATGACAGTAATAACCAGGATGCAAGGCCATACAGGGTGATGACGTATATTGATAGAAATTCTCATTCATGATCAGATAGGTATTAGGAGGAATAATTGTTGTTGAATTTTTTGTTGGAATGGAATATAGGTGGTAGTAATTGAATGTTTCAGGGTGCACTATAGGGAAATGAAGAACGAAAACAATCTTCTTGTCAGAGTAATATGACTCGATTTCTATTATTTCGTAATATTTGTGGATGTCATTATCGATATCCGGAAAAATCAATTGTTCTAATGAATAATATCTAGAGATTGATTCAATGATAGATTTGAGTTCGTCAATTTTCAAAATACTACTATGAGGAACTTTCAACTTAGCAAAGATGATTGCATTCTCAATATCATTCAAAAGTTGAATTATTATATTCAGTGACAAATTCATTTGATCCAAAATATTTCTAGTTTCCAAATAGTCATTGAAGTTATAAATGAACTTATTCAATTCAGTATTTATGCGGTTCAGCCCAGAAGTGATTACTTCTTGATTATGTTTGATCAATGTTACCGTTTTATTGAAGTTATCGATTATTTTAGTAGTAAGAGAGATATCTTTATCCAATTTTCGTACAATTTCTCTCTGGTTATTTTCTAAATCGTGAATTGCTTGATCATAATGGATTGCATCGTTTGCATCCAAGTTACCAGAGATACCTTTTATAATTATACCTAAACCGTCAATGAGACCACGTTTCATTCTTTTATTAGGACATATCGAGTTGAACTTTTGCTCAGCTGATTTTAATTGATATAATAATGCTCTGTCGAAATTTTGAAGTTCAAAGAAATATGGGTGACTAAGTGCATTTTGTATAGAATTCGTGATATTTCCATACTGTAGTCTTAACGACTCTAATTCTATTTGGATGGGGATGAGGTCAAAATAGTGGATAAAGGTGTGAACTTTATATTTAAGTTTGGCTAGGCCCTGCTTGAATGGGAGGATCCCCGGATTTTTGTTCAGATTGGTTATTTGAATTTCCTGGAACATTATCGGTACTGCTAGGTGACACCTGCAACAATTGGGGCTTATTAGCCGGAGGTCTTTTCAAGTTTTGTTTGTGAAGTATTTTGCGGGTAGTTACAACTTTGATGTTCTTATTTCGGACAGCTTTTTCTTTGGTGAATTTCTTGGTTAACTTATTTCTGTTACTTGTGGTTAATTTTCGGTAAATGTCCATGTCAGGTTCGTACGTCAAGGGTTCTTCTCTGTCTTTATTATGTCTTTCTATAGATCGTTGTTTTTGTTCTACTAGTTGTTCATTTAATTTTTTATATATAATTTTTGTCGTATCTCGGTGTTCTTGGATATAGTTATTCAAAAGATTCTCATTTATGTTAATATCGAATGGGTCTTTAGTATCGAGATGTCCATTAATGATGTTGATAGGTTTTTGTTTCGTTACAGAGTGTAATGAGTTATTATAACCTAAAATTGCGTACGGCATGTGATTCAATATATCAATTTTGTCGTTGTTTTTGCTTTTTATCACTCTCAAATGATCAATGATAGTAGAATGAAACCTTTCGATTGCTCCATTAGATTGTGGATTATTGACTGTTATATAATGTGTACTGATTTTATGAGTTTTGAACGAGTTCTTGAACGACTGAGTTCTTCAATTCAGTTCCGTTATCCATCACTACCAAATTTGGAAGTCCGTGATGGGTCATAAATATAAGAAGGGCTTCTACTACTTCTACGCCAGATATACCTGTAAGGGGGTATGCCTGTGCATATTTGGAAAAAGTGTCAATAATGGTTAGAAATTTTTGTCCTTGGGCTTGGAAAGTATCAATATGAACTATTTCGAATGGTTTCGATGGTGTAGGAGTAATCATTAGTTTTTGTTTCGGAGGATTTCTGTCATATTTGTTAGTTTGACAAATTTCACAAAGTGTGATGTATTCAATCACATCAGATTTCATTCCAGGCCAGTAATAGTTCTTTTTTATTCTGTTTTCTGTCTCCGTAATTCCGCGATGGTTAGTTTGATCTTCATGATAGGTTTTTATTATTTCTTTCTGGGTGAAATTTTTATCGGTTATGTCTTTCAGTACAGTATTACATCTTACGAGTTTATAAGCAGAGTTTTTGAAAGTGTTTCGAATTATTTCACAAAATTGGGGAATGTACGTGTCATCTTCGAAATATATCGCATAAGTGAACTTTGGATCTAAATAATTCTTAAATAAATCAATTACATTTTTTTCTAGATCAAAAATTGATATTTGTGCAAGGAGACGTCTTTTTGTCGGGAATATTTGTCTTGTTGTGGGTCTAGCAGGGGAATGAAGTACGAATTTTATCATTACTTGATGATCGAAAACATTGAGTGATTTTTCAGATACCGGCATTTCTAAAATCGGTTCTTCATGGCTACTGTGAACAGTGTTGCCATCAGATTCTTGATCTTCTGCAGAAATTATTTCTTCCGATTCTGGTTCATCTGTGTTTCTGACATCATCGATATTTGGTACTTCATTGACATTTCCAATCATCGATACATTGTCGTCCGGTGGTCTTGTTTCAAGTGATTTGAAGAATTCGTCCATATAGTCGTCAAGTTCTTTAGTATGAATTTCTATCCGAGACAATGAATCTGCATTCGAATTGAGTTTCCCTTTTTTATATTCGATTTCATAATCAAACTCTTCGAGTTTGAGTCGCCATCGAACAAGCCGAGAATTTGGATCTTTCAGTGACATCAGCCATTTAAGGGGTTGATGATCAGTTAGTACCTTAAATTTTTTACCATAAAGGTAGGGGCGGAAATATTTCGTTGACCAAACAATAGCCAAAAGCTCTTTCTCGATAGTACTGTAGTTGATCTCAGATTCATTGAGAGTTCTGGAAGCGTACGCCACTGGCTTATCACTTCCGATTGGCCCTTGGGATAGAACAGCACCAATAGCTACGTTACTAGCATCGGTAGTCAGATTAACCCTTAATTACTCGCGCTGATTTATTCGAACTTTTTCCCGCGCGGTGTATTTTGTACACCACCATTAATTTGACTTGTTTTTTGGTGAAATGAAAACGCAATTTATTCGTTGGCGGTAATTTAGATAAAACATTAGAAATAAAGTATTTACGAACATTTCAAACATGCTAAAAACCTGTCGAAAAAAAAAACACAAAATCTATCTCAAAAAGCCCTCAATCTTCTTCTGCTTCCTCGTCGTGGCGTGAATTATGGCAAGTTTGACATTTTATTACAGCTGTAGTATGTTCTTTGCATACAAAATTTCGACACAATGTACACCTCATTGTAGTCACTCTGTTTTTAGAGCGTCCACATAATACACAACGGCTCCTTATTTTTTGAGGTGGTTCTGCAGGAGTTACGTCTTCATTGGCTTGGTTATACTTGGACAATAAAAGTTTGATCCTCACTGGTAAGTTTTTCAATTTTGATCTTTCGGCAAGATGTTTTTCCATTAGAAGCAAAGCCATTGATTTCAAAAACGTTCTTCGATTTTTTGCCGGGTTATCAGGATGTGTTTCATTATATAGAATATGTGCGTTCACTCCAGCTATGTTCAGCAAATGAAAGAAAATGCACAACGGCCATCTATTGGTTCTACGCGAAACTGAGTAATTTCCACAAAGCTGATCAACTGTGTCAACTCCGCCTTTGGTCTCATTGTAGAAATGGATAACTTCTGGCTTATGTGTATTTGGGTTCACTGCATCATCATCGTGCATGGTTGAAATCAATATAACTGCCTTATTTTTCTTAGGAGCAAAAGAAACCATCATCATATTTTTTTTGAAACCAGAAAGAGCTGATTTTATAGCTCTATTTTTATGCGGCTGAAATTCAGATGGAATATCAGCCTTGTTTTTCCGGAGAGTGCCCACAAGTGTGATTTTTTTTGCAACAGTTCCATTGCAAGTGGACAACTGGTGTACCAGTTATCACAAGTCAAATTACGGTTCTTTCCTCCAACATGCTCTAGAAGTCTGATTACAATATCTCGTGGGGAATTGGATACTTTGTATTGTCCATCTGGTTGCTGCCCACAATATATTTCTAGATTGGAAGTATAATACGTCTTGGCATCGCATAGTGCGAACAGTTTCAATCCATACTTTGCTGGTTTACTGGGTATGTATTGTATGAAACTGCAGCGGCCCCGAAATGGAACTAGCATTTCATCAATAGTCAAGTACTCGCTATGACAATAATTTTGTTTGCAGTTTGTTACAAATTCAGTAAATATATTCCGAACAGCTGCCAATTTATCTGATTTTTTTCTTTCATCTCTCGTTTCTTTATCATCAAATCTAATTTTAGATAAAATAAAGAGAAAACGATTGTAGCTCATGCACGCTGCAAAGAGATCAAGGCCTGTCCCATCTTGCATCCAGAGTTCGTGAAAATTCGTATGATTGACTTTTTTCAATCCGGATAAGAACAATAGACCGAAAAAAGCCAACAGTTCATTGTTTGTAATCAATTTGGCATCTCGTTCTCTGGAATAATTTGTTTGTTGGCTCTCAACAAATTTATTCGTATTCAATACAATATCATCAATCATTTCATTTGTGAAGAATTTTTGGAACGCGTCAAGTTCATTTGTTATATTTATTGCACAACGGTTAGGACGTGGCAATATTTTCACAATGTTCTTGTGAGAGGTTTTGGAAAACTTGCGCACAACAGGTGTTTTTTGCCATTTTATAGCTCTATTTTTCCCTAAGAAGAACTCCCCATCGGCACTTTCATCTCCATCAGTCTCACTAGAAATCTCATCTTCACGGTCACTACCTTCTAGTTCTGACGCACTGTCATGGTCACTTTGAGTAACCACCATCTCTTCATGTTCGTCATCTTCCTCATCGACCAGAATTTCTTCATCTGAACTTCCAGCCTCTAAGTAGGCCCTCATTTCCTCCTCCGTTAGGCATTTGGGATTTTTTATGGGAATAGAAGACCTGAAATCATGAAAAATAAATGAATGAATAAATCAACTTAGCGTAAAAATAAGCGAGAAAACTTGCAGATGTCGAAAAATAACCATACATAACACCATAACACAATAAAACTAACGTGTTTGCATACAATATCGAATACTTACATAATTTATCCTATTTCCCGCGCGGTGTATTCTAGGCACCAACGTGATAACGCGTCAAAATTTACGTACAAACACACAGCTCAGTCGGGCGTTCGGCGTATAACTGATCGATCAAATCCCAAACATGTTAGACATAGGTTAGGTGGGGGTCTAGAGCCACAAAAAAAATTCTACGTTCGATGGCAGCAAGAAATTTGGCGCTGGTGTACAAAATACACCAGCGCGAGTAATTAAGGGTTAAACGGTTTTGTAAAGAAGGGGTATTGTAAAAGAGGTTCGTTTGTCAATATAGTCTTACAGTCTTCAAAACACTTTATGAATTGTGGTGTATGTACAATTTTTGCTTCAAACAAATTGTCAGAGGTTTTGTTATACGAGCAAAATCTTTGATGAATTTACGATAATACCCAAGTAACCCAAGAAATCCCTTGATTTCTTTAGTTGTTCGAGGTATTGGATATTTTTTGATAGCGACAATTTTATCAGGGTTTGGTTTTACACCCTCAGGAGTTACCACATGACCGAGAAATGCCACCTCCTTTTTCATAAATTCCGATTTATCAAGATGAATCTTGAAGTTCGACTCTAAGTCGTTGAAATACTTTGTTTAAATTGACTATGTGTTCCTGCAAAGAAGTGGAGTATATAATAATATCGACTAGATACACTAGACATATGTCATTTTGTAAACCACGGAGGATGTTATCCATCACCCTCTGAAAGCTAGCGGGTGCATTTTTCAACCCCATAGGCATCCTCAGGTATTCGTAATGCCCATTTTCCACATTGAATGCCGTTTTTGGAATATCATTTGGTTCCATCTCAATTTGGTGGAACCCACTGGCTAAGTCCAATGTCGTGAAATAATTGCACCTACCTAACTTGTCCAAAACATCTGTTATATTTGGAATAGGGTAGCGATCATCTATGGCCTTTTCATTTATCTTTCGATAGTCTACCACTATCCTCCACTTCTTTTTACCAAAGGCATCAGCCTTCTTTGGAACGATCCAAATGGGCGATGACCACGGTGAATTACTGGGTCGAATAATCCCCTGTTCAAGCATTGAACCTATCTGTCTCTCCACCTCTGGTTTGTGGATAAACGGATATCTGTATGATTTAGTAAAGACAGGAATTTCATCTTTCGTTTTGATAGAATGTTTAATTTGGTTTGTGAAAGTCAGTGGTCGATTTTCTGTATGGAAAATGTCAGAGTACTTTTTACATAGCCTCAAAACTTGTGTTTTTTCTTCTGTATTAAGGTGATCTGTTCTAATTAATTTATCAACATCTAACTCTTGATTTTGATTCGAGCTATTATTGACGTCGAGATGGAATGATTCAAAAATATTTTTGTCATATGGGAATGTTCTGATAGGCTTTGATATTGATAAAGTAATTTCGATATCGGATTTATTCAAAATCTCAACAGATGCGAGTCCGTTTTTTGCTATCGAAATGGCCTCTGGAATTTCGCAATTTTGAATAGTTTGTTTTGAAATGATTATTTCACCTTCGTTTTGATCGATCGGGATTTTTGTAATAAGCCTCGTGTGAGGTTCGATTTTTTGCTTGAACAATGTTTTCGGATATGAGGGTTGGTATTTTATCGGAATTTCACAAGTTGGTGTTAATAATTTGGCATTTACAAAATCTAATTGAGCATTCAACAACTTCAAATTGTCAAGTCCAATAAGTCCGTCGTATACATCATGAAAATTGAAAAGATAAAATTTCAGACTATCGTTTTGTCGGAATTCTGGAAATATAGGTATTTCAGCACAATGCTCGTGCGTGGATGATTGAAATATAGTCGATACAGTAAAAGGTTCACGAAAAATGTTATCAGTATAAAATTTATATGCAATCTCTGGGTTGATGAATGATTTTGTTGAACCAGTGTCGATCAAGAGTTTCAAGGATGGTTTAGAAATTTGAATATAAGGTAATTCTTTTTTTTCTGTGGATAAATTATACTCGACTATGTTTCTTCCTGGACATTCGGAACCTCGGGAAAATTTTCCTGTTCGTTTGATTCAGAATGGTCGTAAATTATTGGTTGTTCATCAGAGTAATTATTTTCAGGATAAATTTCATCGTAGTTCGATTGATCAAATAATTCGGTATTGAAAACTTCTTCTGCTATCACGCTCGGTCCCTGGTTGTTCGAAGAGAAATAGTTTGGTATATGTCTTCTAAGTTGAGGACACGTATTGCGAGAAGAAACAGTCATAGGTGTAGGCCGATTTTGTGGGCTTTGGTTAGTCGGTTTCCAAACATTTCTGGGCTTACCAAAAACTTGTGAATTCGTATGAAATTTTTGTGCTGGGGGATTTGGGTGTCTTTGCATGTTGACAGGTCCTTGGGGAAATTGTGAAAAGTTCTGTTGTGGAGTAAAATTTGGTCGACTCGGCTGGAATTGATTCTGATAGTATCGAGGCGGTTGAGGGAAATAACTTTGAGAATTCTGGTAAACAGGTTGATATGTATTATTGGTCGGAGGTTTCCTAACAACGTTATTGCTTGTTGATGGATTAGATCTTTGATAGTATTTGATATTATCTTCTTCTGTAATGAATTGAAGTTCTTGAGCGAGGGTACTAGGTCTCATTACACGAATTATAGGTCCTAAAGGATCTCTCAAACCGGCAAGGAACGTTTTCAATGCTTGTTTCGTAAAGAATTCTCTCTTGCTCTCAACTTGAGTTACGGCACTATTCAAATTAATATAATTGCAAATTGTATTCAAAAGATGCATAACTTTTTCATGAAACTGAGAAGGCGTTTCATTGGGTCTTTGCTTCAAATTAACTAAATCCTGATTAAGACAATTTTCGTCTCTTTGGTCCCCAAAATTTTGTATTAATGCATTTTTTATGTCTTCCCAAGTTTGAACTCCATGAATTGCACAAACTTCTTCAGCTCTTCCTTCCAACTTATTCAAAATTCCATTGAATAAAAGAATATTCTGAAAATTGCTTGGATTATCACGATCGGCATAGTGCCTCAGAATTGCTTCGGATGCAGTTATGAATCTATGAAGTTTATTTGGATTTCCATCGAATTGTGGAATCACACTAAGATTCTTCATGTCTAATGAAGGCGGAGCCATATTATTTTTTTGAATATTAAAACTAGCTAATCGATCTGTTACTAAATCTATCTCTGAAGCCTGATTGATTTCGCTCAAGGATTCAATAGGTAAAGAGGAGTCTGACATAAAATGTGAATATTCTACTCACACAATCACCACCAATATCGCTAGGCCCGATCTCATTCTAGTTCCCGGTGTCTTTCTGCAACGGCTGTCCTGGCTGGAGTCCCCCACAGTTGAACACTCGGTGTTTTTTGTAAATTGTTCGTTTTTCGTTTAAGAGTTGAAACTCAAAGGATTTCGGAATCGATTCCCACGAAAAATCCTACCGACTGCGCCACTTAAATGATCCGGACCACGGATTTGGTTTTTAAAAATAATAAATTTTATTGTCAAGTTTCTTACATCGATCTCAAGTCAAGACTGAATTATAATTATTACAATGTTCTCGCAAATCGGGAATTGCCGAGTTGCGATTCAGCGGTTCTCACGAGAAAATGGTAAACTGCTGGTGAAGCGATTCCTATTTCATGGAAATCCGTGAATATCGCTCACGTAACTTGCATAATCTTGAACACCCTTCTCTTTGACTCTTGACTCAAATTTTAATAGCATGGTTTCCGTCCAAAGACTATACTGACTCGAGCTCTGTGAAATCATAGACCGATTAATAAGCCACCAATTACTTCGTTTATCGGAGTCTAGCATTATTGTATCCTGAAAATCAAAAACATAATGTCCTCTGATATTCTTTCAACTGTAATGGCTTCTTGTTGCTAAAAGATTACAGTTCCTCTCAGTCCCCAAGTGTTGCAATTTTCATTAGTTGTTTTCACAAGACTAGTTCAGATAGAAACGTTTTCTTCAGAATTAAAGAGTATTCAAATTAATATACCAATAAATCGAAAGAATCCAATTTTTACTATCATATTTGCGTGAGAGGTATTGGATACTTTACGGTCATAATGTAGTACGCAAGGCACTAAGTCAAATACCAAATATATTATAGCTGTTTCATCAGAATTAACAGTAACTTCTGCTAGACCTTTCATACAGTTGTAGATTATTGTGGTCTATTTAACTAACGAGATTGTAAAACAAGGAATTTTATTCCCAACCGAAGTTTACGTGTGCGTTTTTATTTGTTTTGCCACCAAGGCAGCGCATTTAGAACTTGCAAATTAAATGACCACTGAAATGTTTTTCGAATTTTCAAATATATTTATGGCAATGCGATAAATGTATTTATATTAAACAGTAATTGAGGACGAAGTTCAAACTGTATTGAATCATGAAGTTATTCAATGGCATTTTATGCCTCCACGATAATATCACTATGGGGGAACCTGGGGTTGAATCAGTGAAACACCATTTGAAACGAGTCATATGAAAATACAAATTAACTTACGAAAAATATTCTGTTTTGGCTCATTTTGAGACATGCTTGAATTCCTGTTTCACAAACGACTGACGATTAGAACTGATGATCTGTCCTGATTGATTAGGAGAACGATTCCTACACATGAATGCGTTATTGTCGCTTTGTGTGTGCGACGAAAAGTTAAGAGTATAATAGATATGTGGGTACATCCATTACGTATAAAGAGACCAATAAAGGGCGCCTTCGTGACCCGTCACTCAGATTTATGAGAAGACCTTAAAATACCTTAGCTTTCAAAGTGTTATCCTAAGCACTACAAGGCTGGTTACCGTGGAGAGTTGGTCACCTATAACCTCCTGATAAACGATGATACAGAAAAAAATAAAATTTCAATAGACGCGTCGGCATTCGAACCCGGACCCTCTGGGCTATAGCCAGCGTCTCAACGCACTCAGCCACCAACCCAGTACCTACTTGAAAGAATTATCAGGATCTTCTGTTGAATCTGAATAAAGGTTTGAAAATACACGATTTTTCATCGCAATCTTCGCACACACAAAGCGACAACAACGCATTGTCGTTGTTGTTTGTTTTGACTTGATTTTGAAGAAAATTTCGAGAAGTGAACAAAGTTTGTCATCTGAGTGAAAGGGCCTATTGGACAAAAAATAAACTAGTTGGTACTTCACCTCATTGCCATACCATACCCAACCTCTACTCAGGAGAAACCCAAATTCTAATGTGTTTCGAAAATTTCAAATCATTTTCTGATTTGTAGTGCAGTTTATCAAATAATGAGATGGACATTTTGAAGTACTTTTATTGGTATTTATATACATGATGAGGATGTACCCACATATCTTTTTTCTTCTTAATTTTTCGCACACACAAAGCGATAACAACGCTTCGCTCCGCACTCATTGTGGTTGTTTAGCAAACTAATCAAACGTATTCGTGTGTAGGGAAGAATCGTTCTCTTGATAAATCAGGACTGATCATCAGGCCTGATCGTCAGTCGTTTGTAAAAGAGACCTGACCTGTAGCTATCAGGACTGATCATCAGACCTGATCGTCAGTTGTTTGTGAAAGTGGTCTAATGATCCAAATGATCCTACTTCCTACCCCTGCAAACTTGTTGATTGGTGATACCCTGCAAACTGTTTCTTGTGAATACTTCGCTGGAGTGAAAGAATCTATTATATCCGGCCAGAAAATCGTACAAGATGTGTGGCGAAGATGATCGAAGGAATATATATCTGAACTTTAAGATTTACACAAATAAGAGGAAAAACATTCTCGACTGCTACAACCTGATCCGATTGTAATCATCCCAATCAAATTGTAACTATCCCAATCCCTATTGGTATTATACAGGGTGTCCCCTCTCAATTGGAAAAAACTTCTGGGGCATATTGAGGAACCATAGACAAGCAGTTTGAGATAAGAGACTGATGTCCGGAAGTGCATGGTTTTCAAAATACAGGGTGTCAAAGTTTTTTTCAAAAAACTTTTTTTTATTAATATTTCAAAGACACGTTAACCGATTTTCTTAAAATTTGCTAGTGATGTAAGCTTTAATAAGACGCTCAGTTAGCACTAATTAAATGTTAATTATGACTTCCAGTGGCGCTCCGGGGGACAGTGTCACGAATAAAAATGACAAAAAATGTACGCTGCTGACTTTTTTTAAAAATTTTGTATATTTTTTAGAAAGCTCAGTTAAAAATACAACTTTTTTGTCACTTGATATTTTTTCGTATCTCTCTCCGTTTTCGAGAAAAAATTTTTATTAAAAACTTCATTGAAAGGTTCATTATCTGAAAATCTAAAACAAAACAATGTTGTCATGGTAACACATAAACATGTCAAACTTTAGTAAAAGTGTCAGTTTCTAAGTACTTAATTATCTTCAAACGTTACACTAATTGCAAAAATGAATCGGTTTGAATTAGCCGAGCTTGCAGATATGCATCTCTTGTATGGGGAAGCGCGGGGTAATTCTTTGTTAGCACAACGGTTGTACGGGCAGCGGTTCCCAAATCGTGAATTGCCAAACCATAAGATTTTTATCAAAATTCATCAAAATCTACGGAAGACCGGCTCATTCGTGGTAAGTATTGCAGAAATGGCAACTTTCTGTGTTTTTTTTCTTGCGCGTTTCTGTTTTACAGCCAATCTAAGAGGCTTTGTTATCTTTGCAGCCTATTCGAGAATTTGCAAGGCAGTTTCCGATCAGAGATGCCGTTGAGGATGAAGTCATGGCACGCATTCAGAATGAGCCCAACACTAGCACTCGTCTGATTGCGTCGCAACTTGATTGCAGCAAAAATACTGTCCATCGAGTATTGAAAATCCACGATCTCTATCCATTTAAACTGCAAAAGGTGCATCATCTACTGCCTGACGACGCTCCTCGGCGGCTCGAGTTCTGCGAGTGGTTGCTCCGTCAAGCGGATGAAAACGCTGATTTTTTAAGTATAATCTTCACGAGCGATGAAAAAGGATTTTCGCGCGAGGGGACATTCAATCCTCGTAATAACCACGAGTGGAGCGAACAAAATCCCCATGCTACGCACATCAGAGGATATCAGCAGAAGTTTGGTGTTAATGTTTGGGCAGGTATTCTTGGCGACCATTTGATTGGGCCGTACGTTCTACCTGATCACCTCAACGGGAATAACTATCTAGTTTTTTTGCGAGATATTCTGCCCGAGCTGCTGGAAGATGTACCCCTCCAGTTGCGTAGAGAGGCCTGGTTCCAACACGATGGTTGTCCAGCGCATTTTGCGCGCACCGTGAGAGGTTACCTCGACCAAACCTACAACAACAGGTGGATTGGTAGAGGTGGTCCCGTCCCTTGGCCATCAGGGTCGCCGGACTTGGCCCCCCTGGACTTTTTTCTTTGGGGCGAAATGGAACGGTTGATCTATGCAACTCCTGTGCCGACCATGGAGGACCTAGTTGCTAGAGTTGTGGTGGCAGCGGAATTTATCGCGAACAATCCAGGCGTGTTTGCTCGGGTGCGCGAATCCTGGCTCGACAGGTGCAGAAAATGCATCGAAATGCATGGTGGACACTTTGAGCATTTGCTCCACTAATTAATAATAAATTATTTGTAAAAAAGCCTCCTTGTTTTTCTTTCTAATAATAATGAACCTTTCAATAAAGTATTTAATAAAAAAATTTTCTCGAAAACGGAGAGAGATACGAAAAAATATCAAGTGACAAAAAAGTTGTATTTTCAACTGAGCTTTCTAAAAAATGTATAAAATTTTCAAAAAAAGTCAGCAGCGTACTTTTTTGTCATTTTTAATCGTGACACTGTCCCCCGGGGCGCCACTGGAAGTCATAATTAACATTTAATTAGTGCTAACTGAGCGTCTTATTAAAGCTTACATCACTAGCAAATTTCAAGAAAATAGGTTAACGTGTCTTTGAAATATTAATAAAAAAAAGTTTTTTGAAAAAAACTTTGACACCCTGTATTTTGAAAACCATGCACTTCCGGACATCAGTCTCTTATCTCAAACTGCTTGTCTATGGTTCCTCAATATGCCCCAGAAGTTTTTTCCAATTGAGAGGGGACACTCTGGTGGCAAGGGGTGTGGGTTCTAATATTTATTATAGTATATCTAAAATTCAATATAGAGGGCGCCACTTAGTCTGATTTTATTGAACTAAGAAAGAAAGGATATTATGGATAATTTTCAAATATAAAGAACTTTAATGTACCTGAAAATTCAAAGTAAAACACACCAGTGAACTAAGAGGTGAATTTAATTTCAACCTATTCTATGAGGTGATACAGAGAGCAAAAAAAAATATTCAGATATTGAGTGTATGAATTATAGCATGACAAGTATTTGTACTATCAGAATATAACTTATTCTAGGATACCAATGAACATATGATGATACTCAAATGTAAGAATGTAGGAATTATATAATCACCACATAATAACTAGAAATTTTACTTTGAAAATAGAAATAAACCCCCCTTATATATTGGCCAACATATATATTTAACAATTAATGTTAACATTAACACTATTATATTAAGAATATAACGCTGCAACGAAAATTCATCACACCTGAAAGTGACATCTTCGATTCATCAACAACAGGGCGAACCGACTTGGTCCAACACAGGATTGATACTCATCATTGAAGCTCATCCGATTCGACAGCCACCAAGACGCCTGCCAATTGCGAAACAACAAGAGGTGCAAAAGCTTGTTGACAAGATGATGAAAGATGGAGTGATTGAAGAGTCTGCACCGGTTGTGTTGGTTTTTCAAGAAGGATGGATCCACAAGGTTTTGTGTGGATTACAGAAAATTGAATGATGTCACGAAGAAAGATAGTGACCCATTACCAAGGATCGATGACACTCTTACGACATTGGCAGGTTCACGTTAGTTCTCAACATCAGATCTGAAGAGCGGGTATTGGCGAGGGCATACATTGTAAGGGTCTAAATTGGGGTATAGAGCCTTACAAGGGAGCCAGGGAACTAGATATATCTGCTACGAATATCGGTTGCCTCGAGCGCCAGTTTTTTTTGAAAGTGGTATGCTCCACTTGCTTCCAGAACTTATGGTTCTTTGGAAGGCCCTAGGGTAGCTATCAGTGGAGAAGGGATACAGCGTACATCCATACGGTGTACCCCCTTGTGTAAACCAGGAGTCAGAAAGCTAGACTGATAGGTATGCTAAAGAAGGGTAGGCTTTAATTACTCACCCTTAGGTTATTCTGGATTACAAGCTACTCAGTAGATGTTATATTCAAAATGTAATCAAATCTTGTTTCTACTGGAAATTTTTTGATCAATGACTCAATGAATGAAACCCAAACATACAGGCAGAATCAAATAAGGAATTACCAGTCACACTCAATAAAAATCAGAAGACGGTTATCATACGATTTATTACAGAAATTAACTTTAACAGGAACGCAAGTGACTTTTCAGCAGGAACTGGAAAATGTACCGTACAATATCACTATTTCTACATAAAAATCAGGAAATACCATACAGGTTACGTTACAGCTGATTTTCCGGATTCGTACGAAGCAATCAAATACAGTACTTTTAACCTAGACCAGTTTTCCAGACAGTTAGCACAGATCCTACTTTTACCGCAGCATCAATAAAAATTCAATTTTTACTAATCAGGCGTACAGGGAGGGCAAGCAAAAGCAACTCAGGAAAAGCGATGCAAGCGAATTTGAAGAATCACGATACCATTCGGATCGACGATTTTCCTCTTACTTTTATCTCAATCAATCTTTTACACCGAATATCCTAGAAGACGGGTCCAACTAAGAATCCAGAATCTTCTGAGATATTTTATTGATTTTCGGAATCTTTCCTAGAAGATGGAATGGATCCAGAATCTTCCGGGACAAGAAAAGTAATTTATAATAGCTATGAGGGAAATTATCGTTCTGAAATTATCGTGGATCCGTTCACAACAAAGCTTGGCAAGAAAAATTGAGCTTACTTTGGTTGTTGTATCGGCGAGTTCACACTTAGAAGAAGCACGCAAATTACGCTTCCGGCTGGGGGCTTGCTGGACTCGGGTGTGTTGCTGCCTGGAAAACTCACTTCACGCAATCAGGTGTTTAGTGAAAAGCAACAAGTAAATTAGTGTTTTTTTTTGTAGATGAAAGTAAACGTGAATATGCTGGAAAACTATCAATCACTCAGGCCCGGCGGACGGTTTAGCGAAACACTCGGATACGGTTTAAACGAGAGCTATTTGAAATTAACCAAAAACTCCGTAAAATGCTCAGGAAAATCTCGCACTGCAAAACGGAAAAGCTGGCCAATACGTTATCACGCACTCAAAATGATTGAAGAAAATCAGGAAATCAAAGCACTAAAGCAAACTACTCAAATACCGGTCGCGAAGAAGTCTCAACCAAGTCTCGAACAAGAATCGGATGAGAAGAATCCCTCTCCTGGTAGTGCTGGGGTATTTATGTCCTTCCCAAAATGTTGTCAAGGACAGGCTTCTGATTGGTTCAACCGGGTCACGTGATATTTGGCCTCGTAGTAACAAAAACTGGAAAGTATGGAAAATTAAGAAAACGCGGAGAAACTGATTATTCCCACAAATCGGATACCTAGATATGATTTCCGATTTTAACTAATGCTGCTGAAAAAGTTTGGTTGAAAAATATTCAGGATTACCATAGTTATTCACAGGTGAACATATATGATTTCATGGTCATATACATTTTCCTAAAAATGTACATTTTTCAGTAATTCTCTCCCTCACGATTACCTCAAGGTTCTCAGAAGTCCCTTGGGCATCCTCAATCTTTTCTAAAGTGGAAACAAACATAATTATACTTTGGAGATACTCAAAAAGACTTCTCAGGTTCTGGAATCGTAGACTTAGAATGTAGGCTGCCCTAGGGCTTTTAGAGCCTAAGTTTACATGAAATATGTCTTGAATTCCTGGTGCTCTCGCTGGACAAGATTTGGCAGTATACAGGGTGTGTAATTAGCTTTCCGGCTGGTAGGCTAGTTTCAAAGCGTAATCACAGGTTAGTTACTTGTTAAGAGTTAGGGTTGACCCCATCTGGATTTGACTACCATTAAAATTTGCTCATAATCAGCCGGGAATGATGTATTATTGCAGTAATAAAATACAACATGATGAAGATAAAGAGAAGACTGCGTTTTTGCCAGGGAATGGACTTTACCAGTTCAATGTTAAGCCCTTTGGATTATATAATGCCCCTGCAACCTTCGAAAGAGTAATGGAACATACTAAATAAGCTAGCAAAGCCACACACGAATTTCGACTCGGGATGGATCACATAATTTTAGGCTCATTTTAGGCTATTCTATTACCCTATTCCCAAATTTTCTGCTCTTCTCTTTGATAGAAAAAACTGTGGCTTCGCTAGCTTCGGCCGAACCCAGCAGAGCCATTTTTGAAAAACAATAATTTTGGTGTTTTGAAATAGCCAAATTGTAGAGCTTATTTTAGGCTAATTTATTACCCTATTCCCATTTTTTTTGCTTCCTCCCTTAATAGAAAAACTTGTGGCTTTGCTAGCTTCGGGCGAACTCAGCAAAGCCATTTTTGAAAATCCACTTCTTTTGCGATTCAATATAACGATATTCAAGTACTAATTTTAGGCTAATTAATTACCCTGATATAATTTTTTTTGCTCCACGCATTACAGAAAAAAACAAGATTTTTCGATTTTCGCCAAGTCGATGAAGCAATCATTTCAAATTATATTTTTTTGACGATTTAACTTGTCAAACCGATGGTACCCATCGCTGGATCAATAAAATGTCCATGTTGGAATGTTTTATTCGACGTTTTTTAAAAAACCTGTGGCTTTGCTGGCTTCGGGCGAACTCAGCAGAACAATTTTTTCAAAAACATTATTTTTCTGTCATTTGATATTTGGTTATTTCAAGACTAATTTTAGGCTAATTAATTACCCTAATTTGATTTTTTTTGCTCCACGCATTACAGAAAAAAACAAGATTTTTCGATTTTCGCCAACTCGTTGATGCAATCATTTCAAATTATAATTTTTTGACGATTTAACTTGTCAAACCGATGATACCCATCGCTGGATCAATAAAATGTCCATGTTGGAATGTTTTATTCGACGTTTTTTAGGAAAAATAATATGTCATTCGATATAGTGATACATCAAGACTAATTTTAGGCTGATAAATTACCCTTATTAAAAAAAATCAAATTGGGGTAATTAATCGACCTCAGAGCAAATTTAGTGGGATTCAAGGAAGGAGTTCGAGTATGGCTATATAATTATTATTATTATTATTATTTTAAAATTGTGAAATAACTTTCTATGGTAAATTATGGATAACTTTATCAAGGACTATAAAAACGAACCGGTCTCCACCAAAGTGATATCTTCTCCAGCTAGCTTAAAAAAAAGTAATATAGAAGATTTAAGCATACCACATCTCAATATTAGAAGTCTTAACAAAAATTTTGATGAGTTTTGCCTTTTTCTTTGTCAATTTGAATTTCTTTTTGATATATTGATACTTACAGAAACATTTCAAATTACTGAGTTAGAACTATTTGAGCTGGAAGGTTATAATGCAATATATAGCAAAGGAAACTACAACAAAAATGATGGTATAATTATATACATCAAAAACAGTTTAGAATTCACATACAGTATAATAAACATAGGCGAACTCAAATCAATAGAACTATACCTAAAGATCTCAAAAGAAATATATCCTGTCACTGCTGTATATAGACTTCCTAGTACTTGCCCAAAATATTTCAACCGAATTCTTGAAGAATAGAAAATTCAGCCAATATAAATTCCATGTCACCACTGGTGATATGAATATTGATTTAATGAATAACTCCGACGTTACAGAAGAATATAAAAATATTCTAAATACATCTGGATACATTTCCTATATAAACAATTATACACACGACCAGAAAGTAAAACATGTTTAGATCATTTCCTTATAAAGCACGAGTATCACATAAACGAAATCATAGACTCTTATATCATAGACTACGACATAACGGATCACTCACCCATAGTCATCATGCTGAAAAAAACCGAAACTAATATAAATTGTGAACTAAATACACCTATATACAAATACTATACAGACTACAAAGGCTGCGCATTGATTTAAAAGAGGACATCTGGTATTCATTTTACATTGAAGAAAACTTAGATAAAATGGCTGAAACTTTCATTAATATATTGAAATACTACATAGATAAAAATACAAAAAAGATTAGAATTCAAAAAAAATCTTGTACACCAAAAAAACCTTGGATAACGAAAGGACTACTTACGTCTATAAAGAAAAAAGAGAAATTATATGAACAAATACGAAATGATAGAACAGACCAAAACTTATTAGGGATATACACAAATTATAAAAACAAATTAAAAAACTTATTGATAAATCTCGCAGAGACTACGCAAAGAAATCAATTGAAAAATCTAAAGATAACTCCTCAAATCTCTGGAAATGTGTAAACGTAATCTGCAACAAAAACAAACCTAAAACAAAAATTGAGAAAATTATTGTAGATCAGGAAGAAATAACAAATAAGGAAAAATATGCAATAGTTTTAATGAGTATTATAGCGATTTGGGAAAAAAATATGCAGAATTAATAGAGGACCCTGAAAATTTCAAACAAGATCTTGAACCGATAGGGGAAAGTATGTATATATTTCCAACTGATCCCAATGAGGTGAAAAATGTCATAGCAGAATTAAAAAATAAAAAATCTCCAGGTTATGATGGTATACGAGCGGAGGTATTGAAAGAAATTTCTCATGAAATTGCACCACATCTCTCTTTCATGATTAACAAGTGTTTTGATAACGGACACTTTCCAATGGCATTAAAAAAGGGCATCATAAAGCCACTCTACAAAAATGGATACAAATCCAAAACTGTCAGTTATAGACCAATTACCTTGATTTCAAAAATTGCACAAATATATGAAGCACTTGATAAAAAAATACCTACCCTCTGCATCTTTATCGACCTCTCGAAAGCATTCGATACTGTGTGTCATGAAAGATTGATGGAAAAATTAGAAGCATATGCATTTAACCTAATGAAAAATTATCTCTCTGACCGTCAGCAACAGGTGAACATAGATGGTGTTGTCAGCGAACCTCGTATTGTTACTTACGGTGTACCACAAGGAACTGTGTTAGGTCCCCTACTATTTACAATATATTTGAATAGTTTATTGACAATGAAAAATGAAGGAAAAATCATCAGTTTTGCAGATGACACTGCCATAATATACAGAGCGGAAAAATGGGATGAACTGAAAATCCTAGCGGAAAGAAACATGAAAATGATAAAAAAATGGTTCCAATTGAACTAACTCACCTTGAATGCGGAAAAAACTAAGTATTTGCCTTTTGTCTCGTATGCGAATAATTTACCGAATTTAGGAAACATAAAAATTGATGATGTTACTGAAATTTTTGAAGCTGAATCAATAAAATACCTAGGCATTATAGTTGACAGACATTTCCGATGGGACCTCCAAATAAATAACAACGTGGTGAAAATCAGAGGATTATTATCAAGGTTCAAGTATCTAAAAAAATTCTTGGACATACCCCTCAAAATAATATACTATTCGTTAGTGCAGTCTCTTCTTTCCTACGGAATTTTGGGATGGGGAGGAGTAAATGATATATACCTTGAAAATTTAAATGTACTACAAAAGTGGATTTTAAAAATTATCTCAACAAAACCTCGGGAATATCCCAGCAATGATCTATTCATTGAAGCCCAAATATACGACATTAGGCAGCTTTACAGCTTGAATATCATAACCAGTCTTTAAAAAAAATTCCTCTCTATATACCATCTCATACTCATGAAACAAGGCAAAGAAATTTAAAATATTGTTCTATACGATGTAAAAAAACCATTGGGCAACGTAGTTATATTTACTTGAGTAGCAAACTCTATAAAGAATTACCTACCAGCATAAGAGATAGTAGAACATATAAAGAATTCAAAACGAAAACCAGGAAATGGATACTAGAAAAAAAGCGCCAGTTCTTTCACAAAATAATAAATAACTACTGATTCCGTAAGTTAAAATTCTATCTTTATATTTTTATATTTTTCCATATTTATCGTTTTGATTGTATTGTTCTTTAATAATTCTGTACTCTTATTGTAACATGATGTGTAAATGAGCTTTCAATATTGTAATGAATTATAAATTATATTGTTATATCCTTACCATGTTCACAAATTTTATTGTATATTTTCAATATTGTATTTTTAATTAATTGTTTTGTACCTCGTTCTCAAATTGATGTTAATTTCAATCTGTGTTAATTTTATAATCTACCTCTTATTACATAACCTATTACCTATACCACGCACAAGCTGAAAATTTCAGTTTCTGTGGTCTCCCCGTTTATTCACAAATCATTGTTATAATTTATTTTCTGTGAAATGGTTTATTGAATAAACGTTATTATTATTATTATTATTATAATCCACGTCGAAAGAAAGGTGTCTCTCCCAAATCAACACCATCTTGGGAAGGACCATAAAAAAGTGATAAAACGGATAAATGATGTGGTTTATAGAATTCCACGCAGCTCCAGAGCCAAGATGAAAGTCGTTCACCTGGAGAGGTTGAAGCCTTACAATGGTGAAGTTTTTGATCGGGACGATCAAATCTGAGAGGGGGATGATGTTACGAGACCGGAAGTCATTATCTCGGTGTTCAGTTTTGTACTAAGTGTTTTAAATTCACGAACCCAAGTAGAAATACCTTAATAATATCTTGAGCCTCCAATGGACTTTGTTTCGATGGGCTCACACAGATCACAATGTATAAGGCCAAAACATTGTCTGCTCTCTTGGAAAAAGTAACCTTTGTTATTCACCTTCACAACATATAAGTACAGTTGTTCTCTCCAATATCTATTTTTTCATTGCATTCTAGGCCTTCTACCAATCCATTTTTCATTTTGTTAAGGTATACACTATTTGAGTGACCCAGTCTCTTGTGCCAGGTTTCTGCTGTCACTTCTCTGCTACTTGCTAATAGACTTTTTTTGGAAAATCTGGCTGTACTCTCAGTGTGCTGAATTACAGACAGTAAGTTAGTTGTATATTAAACTAACCATCAACTACTGTAGTAAGCTCTACATCACCACAACATTCTACAGAAACTTTTGTTTTGTTGGCAACCATTATTTCTGTTGTTGGCCTAGGATGGGTAGTATACTCTGCATAAACTTTATTTCAGCAACTAAGTGAATATTTGCTCCACTATCGACATACCAGTGGGATTGCTTATATTTACCATTTAAAATTGTTTTGATATTAGTTGGTGATATTTTGTTTACTTCAAATGTTCGAACCACTCCTCTTGTGATAAGAATATGTAATTCCTTAAGACACAATAAAGAACCTATCTACCATTTAAAAATACAATATTGAAGACATTCTCAGGTTTTAGATCCTTCGTATCATTTTGTTGTTTTTTTATTGTAATGCCCATATTCTTTGCAACCATAACAATATATATTCTTCTTGTTCTTAGTGTCCTTATTGCAACATTTTCTGTTTGACTTGCCTTTTGTGAAAAAGCACTACCTGTCTTGACATCACCCTCCATATTCAGTAACTTAGTTTTGATTGTGTTAGTTGTGATTTCAATACCTGAATGCTCAATAACCATAATCATTGGCATAAATTTCTCAGGTAATCCTGCTAGCATAAACGAACCTATCCGCATATCATTAATTTTAAAGCCTGTACCTCTCAAGCGCTGACTTGTCTCTACAACCTGATTCACATATGCATTCATAGAATCACAGTTTTCTTACCTTGTAGAAATCAACGAACGAAGCAAAATTGAAGCCTCTGTCATCAAACATAGACTTCAGCTTGTTTCTCAATTCACTGGCTGAACTAGCTCCCTATATGTACATACAATATTTGATCTATTGTCAAGACCACACATCCTCAGCATTCTCTTGCACCCCATATGTGCCTGCTATCTGGGGTTCCGAAGATGCATTTGCCCCTGCGCTACTTCCCTCGATACAATGCTGCAATCCTTCTTGGATCAATTGATTCTGCGCGGCAAATGCTCACTCATCATAATTCTCACGTCCCTTCAGTTTAGAAAATCCTAACTGATGTCATCAAACATAGACTTCAGCTTGTTTCTCAATTCACTGGCTGAACTAGCTCCCTATATGTACATACAATATTTGATCTATTGTCAAGACCACCCATCTCAGCATTCTCTTGCACCCCATATGTGCCTGCTATCTGGGGTTCCGAAGATGCATTTGCCCCTGCGCTACTTCCCTCGATACAATGCTGCAATCCTTCTTGGATCAATTGATTCTGCGCGGCAAATGCTCACTCATCATAATTCTCACGTCCCTTCAGTTTAGAAAATCCTAACTGATGATTTGCATATTGCTGTTTTGGTCTTTATTGATTTCACGTCGTCTGGGCCCATAACCTGTTAAGCTCGGATATGGTGGGATCGAAGAATTCATAAAATGAAACTAAAATAATGTTATGGTGTACTAACATTTCTTGGGCGTGGGCGATACAAAAACATAACCATACATCCTAAGTGTCATGACTGGATTTTCCCGGAATTCCTAGTATTATCTACATTTAGTTTTAAAATTTCATCGTTATGTGTTCAAATTGACATATTTCTTCCGTAGGAATTCTGAGGAATTCCAAGAGAATTCCGGTTTATAGGAATTCCAGTGTACACATTTTCTCCTAATGGTCAACCCCTCGATATTGGAGTTCAATCATATGGAAAAGATAATCAGCTTTCATTTTTAACTGGAACATTATTTTTCCATAGTTCACGGTTTTTGAAAAACAAGCAAAATATCAATTTCAAACCCCTCTCACTTGAGCTCACCTCTAAAGGAGGACTTTTAGTATGTTTAACTCCTAACTATTCCTGAAGTCGAAAATTCTCTCATATTTCATGCACTCTACGCCTATGTTTTGAGCACTCATTGGTTGAATTAATAGCATTTTGGCATTTTTTGCAAAGCTAGGAACATTGGCTGAATCACTAAAAATTAATGTGAACGGAGACATTAACAACGATGTTGACGAAATACACGAATAAAACGATGATGACGATAACGAAATACGCACGAACAAAAGAAAACCATGGAATAGGTCTCTCGGGGAAACCTCGAAAAAAAAAGAGACAGAGCCTGTCATCATCAAGAGAGGGGTTTTTCAGGGAGACTCCCTCAGCCCTCTATTATTTTGCATCTCATTGTTGCTGTTACCCGTTGAGCTCAGGAAAACCAAGGGCTACTACTGCGGACCACCGGAGGCATAAGGTAACCCACTTATTCTATGTGGATGACTTAAACTCTTTGCTTCTGGTGAGAGAGACTTAGACCAATCCCTCAGGGTGGTACAGGAGTATACACAGGCTATTGGGATGGAATTCGGGATGGACAAATGTGCACTGGTTCATCTTAAGAGAGGACGATGCGAGGACTACGACAAGGACGCGCAGCTAGTGGACGGAAGCATTCTACATCACTTGGATGCCGGAGAGACGTAAGAAATAAAAAATGTTACCAAAAATATGTTTGAGAGTCGTTATTTTGTACTTAAAATCAACCATTAATAGACCATTCTACCTCAATATTGACGTAAGAGGCATTTTAGGAAAAGTGTTCTGAAAACTGTTTGAAAAGTGTTTTTAACCGAGTTTTTAACCGCCAACTTAGTTGCGAAGCAACCCTCGTAAGTCTAGGACTCAAATGAGTTAGGAAGACGGGGACGTTAGCTTTTTAAGTGTCATCCGAAGGGTTGAAATCTAGGTACCTACCAAGAATGTTCGGTTGGTCACATATCTCTTCCCGCTAAACGATGCTATAGAAATAAATTAATATTTCCAATAGCCGCCGAGATTGGACCCAGGCGCTCTAGGCTAGGCCATAAGCCAGCGATTCTACGCACTCGACCACTAGCCCAGTTGCACATGCATAATTTGGTTTCAATAATATCTCGTACGATTGAAGAAAAAGTGAATTACGGGCTGGTGGTCGAGTGCGTTGAATCGCTGGCTCATAGTCTAGACGGCCCAATTTCAAATCCCGCGGCGGCTATTGGAAATATTTATTTATTTCTATAGTATCGTTTAGCGGGAGGAGATAGGTGACCAACCGAACATTCTTGGTACCTAGATTTCAATCCTTCGGACTCTCAACGATAACCAGCCGAGTAGTGCTCCGGAAGACACTCTCAATGAGACTTCGAGGGTTGCTTTGCAACTGAGTTGGCGGTTAAAAACACTTTTCAAACACGGCACGAAGCGCGACCGCGGCGAAGTGCGCAGTGCGCCTTTAGGAGCTTTGAGACTCGCGCCGAACGGGACAAGGGTAACTTTTAACGAGGATTTGTAAGCCAGGAATCATCGTATCACAATGTTTTCTATTTCAAAATCCTAGAGATTACGTTGCCTTTTTTATATGTCCAGTTCTTTTGATGTCAGATTCTCCAAAACAGAGCTACGCCCAAACTTTTGACGAGGATTGGTAAGCCAGGAATCATCGTATCACAATGTTTTCCATTTCAAAATGCTAGAGATTACGTTGGCTTTTTTATATGTCCAGTTCTCTTGACGTCAGATTCGCCAAAACAGAGCTACGCCCACAAACAGTGACGTCAACAGATTTTGGCGACGAAACGGTGAACTTTGCGCATGCGCAAACTTGGGGTTAAGCTCCTCATTCAGGACCCTTTCGATCGAGGAAAAAAATGTTCCCAAAATTCCGAGAGTATTTCCATTTTTTCAATATTCTGAAGGTGACAACTACCACTTAGATGGCTTGCTAAATCCATCCCATAACACAATATTCCAGACCCATCCAATAATGCCTGCAACAAATCTCAACTTGGAAAAACTTTCCTGAAGGCTGGGTATTTTGGATTCAATGTCTTTAAGGGTGGCAATGACCACTATTCGGATTCTAATTATACTTATTATTATCATCAATAATAATTATTTACGAACAAAAAAACCGACGCTACTGGTCATTTGGCAACTAGGTGAAAATCGGCAGCTGGAAAATGGCTGCTAACTTCACACCGGTAGCAGCTTCTACCTGTTATGGAGTATTGGAGGTGAACAACAAACATTTCGTATATGTTTTCAATGATAATTCACATTTTAGGAAAGGTATCACCAATTCAAAATATTCAAAAAAGTGTTATTGATTGTTTATCATCAATAGAACCCAAAACAGGTATCTTACATGAGATTTATGAGTTCATAATGTTATTAGGCTCTTTAATATCACCTCTACTCCAAAGTCAATGATTCACTAACTCAACTTAGATCATAGAGAACCTCCACTAACGAAATCGTATTTGTATGATTTGATCTCTTAGGTCAAAATGGGGAATTCTCCTTCGGACGATAATGAAGCAATTCTTATTAAATATCTTCAAAACGTCACATTTCAAACCCACCATTTCAACCTTTATCCGAAAAAAAAAACATTTCAAGTGCTTAAAAAAATACTTGATATGGGGATTCAAAATGTAAAGCACCTTGTTCCTATTTCACCATTTGGCAACATTGACTCCAGATTTCATAAATAATAAAGGACAACCAATCCATTAAGTTGATTACCAATAAGTTCTGTGGGTTAGGTGATATTCTGCTTCTTTCTGTTCCATGCTCCTCATAAGATATACTACTAGGTTTGGAGGTTATGATCATATTGATATTTGACTTGTGGATGGATTGGTGTTTTTGTTGGACTGAAATTCATGTTTAAACTGATTATTTTTTTATATTGATTCCTGAATTATACATTGATATCAAGTCTACATAATGAAAGTGTGGCCAAATGTGAGTTGTTGTTCTTCTAGCCTACTAAGCGCTGTTGCCAATTTGTGAACTAGAAACAAAGCAATTTAAAATTCAAAACCCCATATTTGAAGAATTAATTTAGATATCAACGAATTCAAAAAAATCATGAATGAAACTCATAATCAATAAGTTCATACTTGCATTTGCTGTAATAAACCGAATTGAGGAATATTCCCTATTGAGGTAAGTATCTTCAGTATATTGGATATAAGAAGAGACTCTTGAAAGAAAGAGAAACAGTGTTGAAAGCTGGTCACAGCACTGTATAGTTTTTACTTTCAGGTCAGCACCCACAAAAGGAAAGTGAAAGTGAAGCTGCGGAAGTTTGTTAATTTTGACCTTCAAAACTGTTATAATGATATTCCCATCTCAAAAAATAAATGTTTTAAGAAATAAAAATAGAAAAATGTGTAATATTCTTTATTCTCTGGGAAAAGTAAATATAGTGCTTTATCTGCTTTCGTTGATACATCTTGAATAGGTAACAAGTTATTGTTTAGAACTACTTGATTCAACCTTGAAATGGTAAAAATACATTTATAATTCGAACAAGTGATTTGTCAATAAAAATTCACATCTTCATGACAATAAATATTTGATTTTCACCCCTATATATTACTCACACTCTGTCCTAACTCTTTGAATGGTGACTTGGGAGCATTCTTTTTGAGCCTATCATTAAGTTCTTGTTCTTGATAGTCCTGCAATAGAATCAAGGTGTCCATTACAAACCATAACAGTCATAACTACAGATAAACTTTTGATTTTATATGTCTGAAGATGAAAGGAAACTTACCTTAATTTTTTTCATTAACTTAAGAAATCGCCCTTCTATGAACTAAACACTACAAATGTACATGTTTGGGGTAATCGGTTTTCATATTTCCAATACCATCCTCCCATTTTTCACAATTCTGGATTCTGGAGTAGAAATTTGTGCAAAAAAATGATGTCTACTCAGTATGAGAACACTGAGATTAGTGAACAAATCTTTCTCGATTTCGTTCTTACGATCTTGTGAACTTACTGCATGTTTTGATAACACTAGTAACTAGGTCAAAAGCCCGGAATAAGTCAGAAAACTATTCGAAATAATTAAAATTCATTGAAAATCATACAAAAGCCCATGCTGTATAATGCTAAATTGGTTTGTTGTTAACCTCTATTTGAGTTTCCAAAATCCGAGACCAGAGGCCACCCACTTCGTGATTGTCTCCAATTGTTTACACTTGGAATAGTTGGGATTCAGCTCCCAATCATACTCGCAATCATGCAATTATTTCCGGAAACAGCTCTTCGACTGGTTCGCTATGCACTTGAGAACTGACTGACCTCTCTAGAACATCGTAGTAGGTGTTCTCCCTCGTTTTTTATATAGTTTCATGGTCGGTCATCGGAAATTACGTTCATCATTCCATCACTAGCGAGTTGGGGCAGTCAGAATGGACAGGTTCAAACTGGTCTGCCTTTCTGTTTCAGCCTAGATGTCGAAGTTCCTTCTACCATAAGTATTTTTCCTATGGAATGGAAGAATTGTAGTACTCATTACCTAATGCGGTCTTTCCTGATGATATAGGCATCAGGAAAGACCTTTCAATAAAAATACAATACGTAAATAGCCTCTCCTTATATTCTCCCATTGGTTTCCACAATGTTTCACGAACATAATTATATTTTTTTCCTGTAGTAATAATTTCAAAAAAACGGCAACACTTTATTTGGAAATTCAGAATTAATATCCATTCTTGCGAAATAAATACCATGAAAAATAGCTGAATAAAAATTTAAGACGTTTAATCTCATACAAGAATTTGGCTAATATCTCTTGAAGCAAAAAAGTTTGTCATACTTTGTCACCAACTTCTTGCTGTGAAGATGGTTACAAGTTGTACGGCAGCCAATTCGTCTGGAGAGCTGGGACATGGGCCAAAATTATGTGAATTTTACTCTTTTCCTTTTTTTTAAAGGGGTGCCACTTAATTTTGATCTCATAAAAAATAAGAAATTAAAAACTGGAACCAAAAATAATATATTCCCTTGAGCTTTTTAAATATAGTACATGTGTGCAGTATTACTAGTATCTATGTGATTGGAAAATAAATGGTTTATACAACTATGGTATAGTAAAATGTTTCAATACTTATACGATTAGAAACCAGATATCTCTAAAATTGAGAATGAATACTCTAAGCCATGGTCACCGTTTTGCAGCTGCAATAGGTTCATAAATACCATAGGGTATCACAAGATTTTCCCAAAACCAGTTCAATTTTTCAAAACAAAACCGAATTTTCATTTCAGGGGAAATATACTAGCTCCTTCAACTTGAATATCAGAATTCATAAAAAATAAAAATGATGAGCATATTTTGTGTGGAACATGATTGACATCAAATAAATTTGAAATTAACAATATATTTTGGGTGGATCTCACCCGTGAAATTCCTGTCCCCAATCCTGAACAGACGTTGACGGTTTCTAAAGCCTGCTGGATCTCAGCGTAGCCCTGCACTCTGCAGCCGATTATCAAAAAGTCAGGAGCAAAAAACCATTGGTGATGGAGATCAGAGCACCAGTAATGCCTTTATCAGGCGAAATCAAGAAATCTGGATCGGCGCCAGGAATGCCTTCGTCAGGACGAGTCAGGAAATCAGGTTTAGCACCAGCAATGCCTTTTCCAGGCCAAATCAAAAAATCCGTTTCAACGTCAGGAAGAGTTCGGTCGCAGTCAGGGGCTTTGGGCACCATCCCAGAATGTCCCAAATTCAAATCCCAAATCTTTCGTAGGAGCCGGCAGATCTAAATAAATACACATGTATGTTTGCCAAAAAAACACACCGTATTTTTTTAAGGACTCACCTTCCTCGGAGGAACGGCTTCCCACAAATCAAGACAAATTGAATACACTTTGCGGTGCAAAAGATCAAATGAATTAGCCCTCGCCATGGCGATCGCTTTCACCCACATCTCTTATCAGAATGATAACAGGTCCAAAACACAAAAAAACCCTGATATCAGGAAGCTACCATAAAATGGTGGAAAATACGTTTGAAAAAAACCATAGCAACTACGCTTGAAATACAGCGATCCTGCTCAGGCGCGACTTGCGCGCGAAGAAATGATGGAAAAGTGGTGAATTTAGCGAGCCAATGGAAAGAGATTTCTTAGATATGACACTGGTCTCATGGCATTGACATTTACACCTGACATGGTGTTGACAATTATAGTTGACATTGCCACCTGACACAGAACCCTATGACATGGAACACCCGTATTTGGTAGCAAATATAATTGTCAATGTAAATAAACAATTGAAGTAATTATTTTTAAAGTTGTGAAATAAATTGAAAATAGTGCTAGACCTCTTCTCTGACGGTGAGTATATTCATAGACTCATGTGAAATGAAGTTACCTTGATTGTAATTTGTAAAAAGGATGGAATTCTGGTTAACTAAAAGCTCTCATTTTCAGACTGCTCTGGAGCTCAAAACCACAATTTCAACATCTATGGACTGTTCAGGATTTCCTGGTGACGTCAGGGGTAATTGACACTGAGTGTACGTTTTAAACACTAAATCACTGACCAGACCTCATCAAAGTTCTCAATTTCAGGTTTTCAAATTTGCCTGATAGGTAAACAGCAGACCAACTGCCCTGGCAGAATCAGTACCTGTGGCAAAAACCTACAGACTTAGCAGACTTACTCTAATTATGACATAATTACTTCCCCTATATTGAATTGTAAAATACAGGTATTTCTGTTCAATATATTAATGTTTGTTTGGATTGACCTGATCTCAACAGGTACATGATGTTTGTCATGATTTTGTTAGAAAGGTAAATTTTCATGTTACAACTTATTCATATGCAAAGTCTTCACCCAATGTGGAAATGCTCTATAGGCTCATTGCAATTGAATTAGACAAAATATTTTTGGAACAATATTCCAATATAGAAAAGCCTACAAATCAAAATTACATTCATGTATACAAGTTGTTTTCGAACATTTTTTTCAATAAGGAATTCTTATATTTTTTCACATTATATTCGTCTTTCTCTTTTTCTACATTCCCCATCATGTCTCATTTTTGCAATTATTCCGCGGCGATCAAAGATTGTTGAACACTTGAAATACGAAAACGGTGATTGATCCCTTTTTTCGGAGTTTCATGAAAGATTATGAACTTTCTGTTAAAATTCAGAAATTGAAGATGACTGCTTCAAGGTAGCGGACGAATTTTTTAATTAAGCTTCCATTCGAATCAAAATTGTTGTGGGTCTTTTTGGCGTCGACTTTTATGATTGTTTTGTCAAAATTCGCAGAATCGAGATGACGGCTTCAATATGTCGTACGAGTTCTGTGATTATGATCCAATTCGATTCAAAATTTGTTTTGAGGGGTTTTCGAGTTCGGAGATTATGAATTGTTTGTCAAAATTCATACAACGAAGATGGCGGCTCCAATCCGTCACATATGAAATATATATATATATAATAATAACTATATAGATAACAAGGATCCCAAACCTGAAGTCGAAAAATAACACAAATGACAGTCTGCGGGTCAAGTCGCTGTAATGCGCATGCGCAAGTTTAATTTAATCAAATACATTCGCTTGCATCATGGAGGTGAGTGCTTTCTAGTGAGCGTCAAACGTTTGATAATTACCAAATATCAATCAAATGTGTCACATAACCTCCAATACGATGTTTTTATTTTATCATGTGTTACAGTCTTAACAATATAACACGTATATTGCTCTTGATGCTATATATTCAACCTCTTTCGTATAACTGCCCCTCTCCTATGCATGATTAACAATATGATTCATGATCAACCGATATAGTTATTTAATAATTCATTATTCATTCATTCTTATCGTTCACTAGCTAATATTTGCCTACAACAGGACCATATTGTTCATTATTTTTTTTTGTTCTTGTGTGAAAAACCTGCTACAGACCAATATATAAAATAAATAAAGTCTTCTACAGTTTTTAATCATTTACTGCTTGCCACAAGCCGTTATTATCGGGGCAGAAGATCAATTAGCTAATATGTTTCAATTGTGCATTTATAGAAAGATAAATTGATTTCACATTCACCTAAAGGAAGAACTATGTTATTTCCATACCCTGTTATATGTATAAGAGTTCGGTTTCTCTAACTTCATGTTCAACTTATCTATCAGTTCATTTCGAGCCACGTTTATTCGACACGTGAAAATATCCCACTTCTGAATTGTTACAGTCTTAACAAAATAATACGTATATTGCTCTTGATGCTATCTATTCAAACACTTTCGTATAACTGCCCCTCTCTGGACATATTGTATCTGTGCATGATTAATAATATGATTCATTATCAACCGATATAGTTACTTAATAATTTGTAATAACTGAGGACTTTAACATAATGATGATGATGAAAATTTTGTACTATTATTACCTATTGATATTGACTTATTGAATATTGAAATATCTCATCGCTATCACCGTTTGTAATAAATCATGATCTCTTATAAGAATGTCTTGTCCGTTATTTTTAATAATAACCTACCCTGTGCAAATAGGGTGATTATTTTATTAAAGGAAGCGCTGCCACCAGGTCAGATTTTTGATTAACATTTCGCACTGACCAAACAAGTTGTTTGATAAGATGTTTCCTTAGCTCAATTATCAAAATACTCCAAATAGGTTACTGGTTAAACTAGACCACCATATATCCTCGGGGACGGTGAGAACGACTACGGCTTCACAAATGCGTAGTCTTCAGTATAGGGGAGGTGCAATTTAGTAGATATCAAATAAAATCTCGAATTAACTTTAACGTACAAAATGTATTGCGATCAAATAAAAAATAATGAAGAGAAACAAATTTAAAATTAATAAAAAAAGGTATTATGCCAAAACGAAATGTAATAGGACAAAAATAATCATTTCCACATAAAAATACCGATAAATACGGACCCTTCGTATTTCCGATCAATTTGTCAAAACTTTGGGAACTGCGTGACTATGTGGACTCTGTACTTCATACGAAAAAAAAACGTTTAAACTCTTATGAATGAAAAACCCATGATAAACTCTGACACATCGTAATGAAATCCTGATTCTACCGTTATGGCAAAGTACCCTTTATTACGCCCTAATAGTATTGGAATGATCTCTGTTTCCACCTCAATGATAAAACTTTAACGAAATTAAACCCCTTTTTGATGAATATCGACTTACCCCTGAAGACAGAATGAATTCTGTGACTGCGTTGTATCAATCTTTATCCCCAAAACAGCTCAAAAACTTCCATCACAAAAAACTCACCCGTTATATACCTAATAATGAACCCTCTAAATCCAAATTGATTAAATCTTTCCCAATCGATTTCTACCCCAAAGCTACAGCACGGTATGTCCTTAAATTTGACTTTCACGGCGACCCATTTTCGATACCCCAAACACTTTCATCACTTACTAATCACTTCTTTAAATACTCAGTAACTACATTATTGATTATATTAACGCTCTTTTATATCATTTGGATTGACAAATATCAATTCAAAAAATGTCAGTGGATTTCAACTCGTCAAAACCCTCGCATGCGCACAATTCATCATTAGAAGCTATACAGTCCTTTTTTTTTCCAAATCTGGCTTCACTTTCGCATGAAGAGAAGAAAAGGTGTTATCCAATTTGAAACTAAGAAAATATCCTACCTATCTAACTATAAAAACTAACATTTATTGCAATGTGAACCAATGAGTGAAATTATGTTTTAATATATTTTTTTTTGCGAGGGATTTGGCTTTTTTAATATTAGAAGTTATAATTAGTAAGAATATAGGTCAAGAGCACCCATGCTTTTTTCGCATTGGAGAAATTAAATCAAACATTATTTTTTAGTTTTGGTTCACATATTCTTTGAACTTTACACTTTTGACATGATATTGTTTATCAGGTTGTTAATAAGTTCAAAGTGGCAGCACCCATATTTTTGCAGAACATTGATGTGGAAAATATTACATATAAGGAAAGATAATGAAAAAAATATTTATTTCTCAGATGAATGATTATGACCTTTCGTAAATGTCGACCTTGGCAGTCCATTATTATTTATTTCAACTTCCTGAAAATTATAGTATAAGTATCCACAGAATTAGAGCTACCAATCAAACTGACAAAGCCGCAAAATAATCGAAATGTTAAAGGGTAGGTATCTCATTTGAAGAAAACATGATTTATATATTTTTGTTTGAAGGTGGCTGACAATGTCTCGAGTTGTGAAGAAAAGTTTCGGACTTCCATTGTCTAAAGGTATGAAGATTTGAATCCTGAGAAAAGAAGAGATGAGTTATGCTGAAAAAACGAAATAAGTGATGAATAAAAAATTAACTATTTTATCGAATCAAGAAGATTCGAGTATCAATAAATCAGGTTAGTATTAGTGTTAGTATATAAGAAGTCGAAAAATGTAGATTTAAATGGGAGTTTAACTAGTCGATGTGCCTGAAAATGAGAAAAAATTGAATTAGAAATCAATAGCCTGAAAAGGAAAGTTGAATTAGAAATCAATAGCCTGAAAGAAGAAAAGTTGAATTAGAAATCAATAGCCTGAAAAAAGGAAAGTTGAATTAAAAAATTAAAATAAAATGAATGAATAAAGAATTAAAATTATGAGAAAGATTCAAATCGAGTTTGTCACGACGTTTCGATTGTGTGTATCTACAATCGTCTTCAGGTGAGAACTAACAAAGTCCTGGGATACGGGGGTATTTATAGGTCAGCTATGGCGGGATTTTTCGGTTCAGTGAGCCGTAACCGGTTGATTCGGCTAATCAGCGGTTTCCATGTGTTGCGGATCTCGACGCTTGGTTGACTGAAAGCGTTATTATTCATTATGTATGCTGCTTCCTTGAATTTCCTCTTGAACCAGTGTTCTTCTCTATGGATGATTTTTGCCTCAGACCATTTGATGTTATGTTGGTGGGTCCACACATGTTCTGCGATTCCTGACTTGGTGGTTTCTCCTCGTTGGGTGTTTTTCTTGTGTTCGCCGATTCTGGTTTCCAGTGGTCTCTTGGTTTCTCCAATGTATGATTTGCCACATTCGCATGGTACTCGATAAACACAATTCTTGGAGTCACTGTTTTTGTTCGTTGGTCTGGTTTTGGTGAGTTGGCTGCGGATGGTGTTTCCAGATTTGAAGCAGGTCTTGATCTTGTATTTGGATCTTGTATTTAAATCTACATTTTTCGACTTCATATATACTAACACTAATACTAACCTGATTTATTGATACTCGAATCTTCTTGATTCGATAAAATAGTCAATTTTTTATTCATCACTTATTTCGTTTTTTCAGCATAACTCATCTCTTCTTTTCTCAGGATTCAAATCTTCATACCTTTAGACAATGGAAGTCCGAAACTTTTCTTCATGATTTATATAGTCCCGCTTTAAAAAAATCTGTGTAAATGAAAATAACACACTAGGTTGACACCAATTATCCACTTATTCGACTCCTCAATGTAATTTTCCACCGTTATGTGACTCTTTTTGAGTACATATATTGAAATTAATTTAACCTGATACAGTCATATTGGATCTTGATGTGTAATTGAAACATTTTATTTCAACGAGCTTTCCTGTAATGTTCAAATTGAATGGTTGTTTCAGGTAAAAAACTGTTGCAGAAGGTCCAAGAAGCCACTCGATCCCATCAAGTTCGAAAAGGAGATACACTTAATTTTCATAACTTCTTCGAAAACGCTACTAATGGAAACTCTGACACTATAAGGTACCAGATCGAGAAAAAAATGGTCGTCATTTTGATAGAGGATATAGACATAGTATTCGAGGAAGACGACGGATTCATTTCGGCCTTGACTCATCTTATAACCACTAGCAAAAGGCCAATAATTTTGACGACCACTGACTACAACTCCGTATTCATGCAAAAGTTTCTTGGTCAGTATGAATACATTCCATTCTTATCTCTTACCTCATACTTCCTCTCAACTTGGCTTCAAATTCTGTGTCTTGTTGAGGGAATCTACATCGATAAGAATGAATTGGAAATCCTTCTTGATTTTAATGACGGTGATGTGCGAAAAACTCTCCTGGAACTACAATTCTGGGTCTTATCGGGTGGTCAGTTAGACAAAACTGAATTCTCCCTCAAAAGAGAACACAAACGAAGCAGTTGTGAGGAAAAATTAGTTGAAGATGAACTGGTGCACATTTTGGATTTCCCTGATGAAAATAATGAATTTGATGGGTTCATCATGCATAGACATTGTATCGAAAGCTTTGCGATATTTGAATTTCAAAAACCATCGATCGTACCATATCATTTGAACTTAGGGATGCTGTGGTGGAATATTCCTAGTATTCTCGACATACCTGATTATTCCAGAGAAAGAGTCGATAAGCTCAAACTAGGAACCAATGAAGAAATGGAATCTGAAACAAAACGAAAAATTACTGGAACTGACAAAAATAAATTCAAGTGTATTACTGCATTATATGACTCACTTTCTCTGACCGATGTGACATTCAGAAAAGTGAATTATCCCGACACTGGTGAGCCCATTATGAGAAACTATTATACGCTCATTGATAGTTTGTTATTAGAAGAAAGCTATGATTCATTTAATGAAAATTTGGAATTTGCACATGAGTTATCCCACAACTTGGTGAATCGATGTGTGCAGATGTATAACAGAATTGACGGAAATGAATCTAGATTGAATATGTCAGCTCCTGGTAGAACAGAGAGAAGGTAAGATCACATGAAATTTACTGTATTGATCATTTTATAGATAGCAAAAATTATTTCAAATTCTTTTTGTTCTTGGATTGAATTGTAGGATAAAGATATCTGAAGATATTCTCTTTTATCGACCTATTTGTCACTTACTGGAAGAAATTATTACCAGGAATATTTCGTTTGATTCCACACCACAGAACTGAACAGTTCTTCATTGTTCAGGCACACTATGCTCGTGATTGAACCACAAATAAACTGACCAAATTAAAAAACTGCAAATAGCTCTGATAATATTATACACTTACAATATGCACCAACCCATGTTAACTTGCTGAGCTAGCTTAAGTCGTAGTTACTCAACTGATTCGTATGCGGAGCTACCCAAAACCAGCCAATTTCATACTTTCGACCGCTCAGACGAACGCCCATCTATCGGTATTTCAATTTACTGCCAATCTGCAAAGCAGGGCCGTAATTTTATCGTTTTCTATACATCTAACAGAAACATCCAGTTTCTAAGAATAATATGATCTCTAGTTTCACACAGTTTTATTATTTTCTTGTTGTTGTAATACAATAATTGCAATGCTTCGCCATTTAAATTTTCATTTTTAATAGAGGAGATGTGATAAAACACCAAACCAAATAAATCCACTGAGCATGACAAAATATAGGTATTTCATATTTAATAAAAATAAAAATCTCTTTACTACTATAAATGTCAAAAATATTTTAAAGTGTCGTGATTAATCAACTGACCAATTATCTTGTATCAAATAATATATTCATCCATCCCAGGTCGGCTTTAGACAAGGTACAAATACTTCCGACGCGATATTTAAAATTTTGGACAAAAAATATTCAGACAATGGAAAGTAAAAATTACTCTCTCGGTATATTTTGTGAAATTTCAAAAGCGTTTGATTGTGTTGATCATAAAATACTTTTGGGTTGATTAAATTACTACGGTAGACATGAAAATGAAGAAGGATGGTTAAGAAGTTATTTAACAGAGAGACAAATGTGTGTTGAAATAGTAGAACCTACAAAAAGCGAGATCAGAATTTGCAATTATTAAGAGTGAAGTTCTCTAAGTCTCAATCCTGGGACCAACACTTTTTTTGTATATATAAATGACCTAGTAGTGAGTTTCCCGACTGCTTTCGTCACAATGTTTGCTGACGATACCAGTATACTTTGTGAATGTGAAAACTTGATCTCGTTAACAGATGAAGCTCAAAATTTAAAGGAGGATATTTCAGACTGATTTCTAGCAAATAATCTTGCACTCAACTGCAGAAAAACTTATAATATGTTATTCCAACCACACCTGAAATTAGATAGTGTTGAAATTTCTTTGTATAATGAAAATATTGGGCACGTGGAAATTACAAAACTTTTAGGCATCCATGTAGATATGCAACTAAAATGGACAGAAAATATTAGACAATTTAATATAAAACCTAGCAGATCACTTCACACTATTAAAATTATAAAACAAAATCTAGGTATCACAACGGCTAAAACAGTTTAATATGCCTACTTCCATAGCTTGTTACAGTATGGGATTGAGTTTTGACGTAATTCAATAAACTGGAATTCTACTTTTACACTTAAGAAAAAGGCTATCACAATTTTATGTTAAAAATTAGATTCTTGTAGGGTAAGTATGTTTTTCTAAGGATATTAACAATGACTAATTTATTTTCGAATTGGGTATTCTTATTTTTTTATTGTACACCACGCAACAGAAATCCATTTACAGGGCGGGAGACATTGAAGGTACAAACATAATTTAAAAGCTAGCAAATACAAAAAAATGAGAGATATAAAAAATAATAATATCAAAATCGTGATTTTTTTCAAAAAAATAATACTACAAAAGATGTTACACCTATGATTGATTGCATTATAGTTGTTGCAAATTCTGAGTAAGGGTGAATTTTTCTGTACAGGGGGGGGGTCAAATTGGACACTTTTAAAGGGAAAGTCCTGTTTTCAGCCGGGATATATGAAAACTGATGGCTTTGTCTGAGGGTCAATTTTATGACAAACTTAATGGCGAAAACTGCATATCGATATCTATCACCGTTTCTGAGTTACAGCATGTTTTTCGAAAATATGCATTTTCGAAAAGTTGCTGTAACTTTTTTCCTGTCAAAAATTCTTTGTTTCTATAAAAACATTTCCAAAGCACTTTTTAATGTAGAATTCAACGGTTCAAGTCATTTATTTGTTCAAATCATATATCAATAGTTATTAATTAAAAAATATTTTTTTCAAATGGGACAACCAGTACCTATATTTCTGCATATTTCAATATAACTTGAAATTTCCATACCAAAAATGTAGCACACTTGTGTTTTGGTAAAGTATTAAGTATCCTTTCTGCGGTGAATGAGTTGCGCAATCCGAATTTCATCCAAAATCCATTTCTTTCCATTGGCGTAGAAGGTGTTCACTGAAATAAAGGAGTCTCACCGCCAAATGATATTCATCATAACTATGAGCCGTCTAGCGTCCAAACTAAACAACTGTACTTTTGTACTGAGATGAATTTGCTTCAATCTGAGGAATATGTGATAGGTGTATGTAAATACCCTGTATAATAACTGAATCGTAACATAGTTACGTTTATTACTACTACTTAGGCCTGTAACGATGGATTTGTACCTGTTTATTCTCAATTAGTTACATCTGATAAGTCCCTACCGTGTATTTCCGTGAATATAGTTTCCGACATCGTTCATACGCATATTCAGATCGCATGCAAAGAAACATGAATGATCATAAACCTTTAATACATTTTGGTATCTTTCAGATGGAGAGCTAAACAACAACAATGCGAAGATGCTTTCCGAGATGCAATATCTATATCGAATAGCCTAGAAAGGAAATCCGTTTCTCTTGACTATATTCCTGCACTGCGAAATATTTCTAGGACCGAGTATGTTCGAGCAGCAAACAACACAAAACGCGGTAAACGTTTCAGGAACTATCTTAGAGATTTAGGACTGAATATTTATAATGGCAATGTATTGAACCTAGCATGTAATATACTGAAGGATTGATCATCTTATTTCAATAGAATATTATATAAGCTTTGTCACTCAAAACAAAACAGACAACTTTATTGATAGTACATACCTACATGTATTACCCAAGAGCACTCTACGAACGCGATTCTAAAAAATATACAGGATGACTCGATTACAAAGTGTATTAGAACAATAACAAGATTATTCTTCTCCTGATCATTCTTACATAGCGAAACACGTGTCGAGGTAATACAAATTTAGCTTTGGTGTGTGGTAAACTTGTGCTCATAGTAATTTCATCTTTACTACCATGAAAACTCTCGGAAAAAATCTTTGTAATTCGAAAGTTTTAAAAAGTGTTTTTGACCGCCAACTCAATTGCAAAGCAACTCTCGAAGTCTCATTAAGACTTGTATGAGTCCCCAAGGGTAGACGGTCCGGCAACTTTCCCGGGGAAATGGCGGGGGCACGACGGAGGGGTGGTAGTGTCACAGCCAGGCTCAGCTGTGGAGGCTACTGATAAATGTCTCGGGACACTACCACCTCTGGAGCTCTTCAGTGCATATACAGTGTCACACATAAAGTTCGCGACGTATGGAAGTTTTTTTATTGATAGATATAAAGAAAATTTGACTTCGCAGTTAGTTTGTGCTTGAAAAATGAGTTGAATACAGCATCTTTCCTTTTTTCATGTGCTACTCTAAACTTGTCAAATTTGAAATATTTTTCGAAAATCCTCAAAAAATCAGTTTTTTCTGGAAATTTCGAAAAATGCCAGAGAAAAAAGTTGCTCAGTTTCCAATTTTATACATTTGTTCCAAATTTGGACTCTCTACTGTCACTTCGACTACTACTAAGTGAAAATTTTATTTCGATTTTTCATCCCGAGATGTTGCATTAGCCTTGTATTGTTTAAAATCAAAAAATTTTATATCATGTCTAGTACAAATCGCTTGAACGAAAGTCTTTTGAATAGTTATGAAACTGTAGGTCATTGTTTAGTTTACAGAAAAGTATGATATTTCGGGTTTGTTTGTAACTGAATTATTGGTCAGAAAAAAATCGAACTGGATAAAAATCTATTAAAAAAGAAATACGAGTGTAATAAGAATGAAGAGAAATTCGTTTATCGATTACTGACATATTAACGTCCATACATTGAAAATCCACATCAGCATAACAATGAAATGAGAAAACTAGATGAACTTTGCAACAACAAAGACGAATTTCTGGAGATGCATTTTTTTTAATTTCTGGTAACAGGCCAATGTGGGTATTTCCTGGGCAAGATATGATATTGAAGTCGCATATTCATCAAAATTATGAATTTGAATCATGTTTCGTTCGAATCGATAGAGCGAAAGATTCGAAAAAATAAAAAAATGGTATTAGAGAGTCCAAATTTGAAACAAATGTATAAAATTGGAAACTGATCAACTTTTATCTCTGGCATTTTTTGAAATAAAAAAAAAACTGATTTTTTGAGGATTTTCGAAGAAAATGTCAAATTTGACAGGTTTAGAGTAGCACATGAAGGAAGGGAAGATGCTGCATTTCACTAATTTTTCAAGCACAAACTACCTGCGGAGTCAAATTTTCTTTATATCTATTGATAAAAAAAACTTCCATATGTCGCGAACTTTATGTGTGACACTTTTCCCAATTGTATAGGAAGCATAAAATCATTCAATGTGGTTATATGTCTTTATTACTCTACACTTTATACTGAGTGTTTGAAGAAGGACAATGTTCATCGACAATATCCTCATGATGTCCTGATTCTGTTTTCTTTTCCTGTAACAAGGGTTTCGTATTAGTCTTCACTTTAGGTTTCTTCGCGATGTTCTTAGGGCTCCTACAGAGTGGAAGCGAGTTTTCCGCTTCCGCTTTCTCTCGCTAGCCCGCGCCAATTTCTCGCGCAGGTACCCCCACAAAGTAAATACGAGAAAAAGAATAAAATCTCAATCTTCCAGTAAGCAAAATTTCGTCATTTAGTGAAGATCAGATTGCTCTAGAGTCAATGATTTCTATAAATTGAAACGCAAGAAAACTGGCATCCATCCTATCAATACAGAACGGGAGCAGTTTGGAGAATATCATAATTTGTTTGAAAGTTTACGAAAAGATTACGATAGATTCTTTCGATATATTAGAATGTCTCAAAAGACTTTTGATTATATTTTAGAAAAAGTTAAAAACCGTTTAACAAAAAATTGGTGTAACTTGCATACGCAACCTATTCTACCAGTAATTTTTGTTTTTTGTTCCAAATAGGGGTTCTTTGGAAAACTGCTGCAATCAACAGGTCTTTATCCATCACGCAATTCGATGCACACGCGAGCTCGCGCGAAAATAAACTAAATTTTCATTCCGGCAAAAGCAGGCGCGCATGCTCTCGCCGTCCTGCGTGCAATGTGTTATAGCCAACTTGAAAGACCTATAAGCTTGTAAACGCGAGTTCGCGCGAGGTATCCGCGCGCGAGATCTCGCTTTTACTCTGTGTACACACTTATGGTATGTACCTTCATTCGTTTTTAATTTAATATTAGTTTGATCAATTGATTCGGCCTTTTTGAATTTCGGTTTGTCTTCACTTCTGAATTTATTTTTCATATATACAGGGGTGTCTTCCGGATATTCTAAGGGTGTATCTCTTTTTTCATTGAGTTTTTCAATAATTTTCTCTTTCGTGTTTTGATTAACTTCTTGAGTTTTCTCATATAATTTCTTGGAGATTTTTTTATGATCTTGAATGTAATCTGAAATTATTATGCGGTCGTTTCGATCAAAAGGATCGGTGTGATTGATATGACCTTTTACTACTTCGAAAGGAGTGAATTTCGTTACACTGTGTATTGAGTTGTTAGATGCCAAAATTGAGTGTTTCATCAATCGTTCAGTTGTATATTATTTGTGTTCGTCTTTTAAACATCGAAAATGTTCGATTATTGTTGAATGAAATCTTTCAACTGGGGAGTTTGAATTACTATTCTTCGCTGTTGTATAATAAAGTTATATTCGATGTATTTTACAAAAGTTTTCCAAGTCTTTATTTTTGAATTCACTACTTGAATCAGTTGTTATTTTTTGTGGTAGTGCATGATGAGATATGAATGTTAACAAGTTGTTCAATATTGATTTTCTCGTTATACTCTTTAAAGGGTATGCCTGTCCATATCGTGAAAAAGAATCTATAATTGTTAGATAATTTTCATTTGATATAGTGAAGGTATATGTATATGATCAAATGGTTTAGATGTTGTGGGTGTTAAATTGAATTTAATCACTGGTGGATTCCTATCATATTTGTTCTTTTGGCATGTTCCACAATTATTAACATAATTTTCGATATCAATTGACATTGTTGGCCAGGAATGTCTTGAACTAAATGACGATTTCTTTTCATTAATTCCTCTGTATCCGCTTTTGTAAACATGATAATATTCGAGTTTTTGTTTTTGTTCTTCTGTGGTCTCTACATCTGTTAGAAATTTGGGACATTGTAAGAATTTAAAAGCAGTGTTATGAAAATACTTTTGACTCATAATTGTGAATATTCTCGATACTTCTTGATTTTTAAAATTGATCGCGTATAATTGTTTAGGGTCAATAAAGTATTTTATAAACATATAGGATGTCCGTTTTGAGAAAGTATAGCGCCTATTGCATAGTTTGAAGCGTATTTGGTTACTTCAAATGTTTTATTAAAATCAGGATATGTTATTAACACTGGTTCTGATGTTGAAATGTTTTCACAAGTGTTGAAACTTTCCATAAATCCTTTGTTATGTTCGATTTTATCATTTTTCTTCAGACATTGAGTCATTGGTTTTGTTATTTTGGCAAAGTTCTTAATACATTCCTAAAAATGATTTAATTTCTTTTTGAATCTTTGGAATAGGGAATTTCTATATTGTTTCGATCTTTTTTGAATTTGGTTTAATACATGCTGGTGTTACGATGTGTCCTAAAAATTCAACTTCTTTTCTGAGGAATTCCGATTTATTAAGTTCAATTTTCATACGTGCTTCTTGAAGTCTAGAGAATACTTGTTTTAGATTTTGTATGTGTTCTCGCAATCCAGTGCTGAAAATTATTATATCATCCATATAAACCATGCAGATTTTATTTTTTAAATCTTTCAAGATTTCATCCATGACTCTCTGGAAAGTAGAGGGGGCATTTTTCAAACAAAAGGGCATTCTGAGATACTCATAATGACCATTTTCAACTGTAAGAGCTGTTTTTTCAATAGAATCTTCATTCATTTCGATTTGATGTAATCCGCTCGCTAAGTCAAGTGTTGTGAAATAATGTGCTCTTCCTAATTTGTCTAAAATGTCAGTAATGTTTGGTATTTGATATCTATCATCAATTGTTTTTTCATTTATTTTCCTATATAGTCTACTACGACTCTCCATTTCTGTTTATTTGAGCATCCATTTTCTTTGGTACAATCCAAATAGGTGCGATGACCAGGGACTGTGTGATAGTCTTATAATATTTTTTTCTAACATGTCATTAATTTATGTCTTTGAACTTCTTGTTTATGTATGTATGGGTATCTGTATGATTTTGTATATACCGTTTGTTCATCTGTTGTTTTGATGTCATGTTTTATTTTTGATGTAAAAGTCAATGTTTCGTTTGGGGTATAGAAAATATCTGAAAATTCTTTACATATTTTCAAAATTGATGCATTTTCTTCAGAATTTATATGACTAGTAAGTACGTATTTTATCTTCAACTTCAAACATCTTCTCGTATTGGTTTCCGTTGGGATTGATAAAATTTTCTATGGTGAATATTTCATAATGATTAGAATCAAAGTGCTCGACTGGTATAGTTTCATCTAAAATAACTGATATAGTTCTATCTGTTGGATTAAAGATTTCAATTGTTGCAAATCCTTTATTTGATGTGGTTAAAATTTGGGGTATGATTAATTCGTTAATTGTTCCTTCAATAGTGGGAATTTCTCCTTCATAAATACTCACTGGAATATTCTTTATAATTTTTTTCTCGTGGATTCACTGAGAAAGCAAAACTTGCTCCATTTGATTTTCTAAATTCGAAAGGTAATTCTGTATGTATATAATCCCATGTTAATCAAATCTGTTTGTCCTATGACTCCATCAAAGAAATAATGAATATCGAAGAGTATAAAATTTATATCGTAATTTGTTTTGAATTCTGGAAATGCTGATTATTGCCTGATATCTTGCTATTTGACTTCCTACAGCTGTTTTAATGTTTGAATTGCAATGAAATATCGTGTTTGGATACTATTCTTCTACAACTGATGGTTTTAATATAGATTTCGTACTACCTGTATCAATGAGAAAGCGTAATTTTGGGCATTCAATTTGACGTATGCAGTGGCGTAACTATACCATCTGAGGCCCGTAGCAAATTCATGGAATAGGGCCCCTCTTCGATGTAAAAAAGCTTCATGTTGTAGTTTTATCTTTGAAAATCAAGTGGAGTAGATATGTATATTACCAACAATATTTTAATTATATTGTGTGCATTTTGGGTTGATTTTTGATCTATTAAATTTCAATTTGAATAGCACAGGTATTATATTGATAAAAAAATTCTAGCAAATTATTTATTATTCAAATTCGATGGAGAGGATAGCCAAGTTGCTTATCCTCGTTTGTCCCATAGAATTTCTTGAATAAGATTTTATTAACTTCAACTTTGAAAATGATCGCTCGGCACTGGCTATAGTCACAGAGGAATTGTTAAAAATAACATAAATGCAGTACACACTTCAGGAAAACTACAAGACATAAAATGATTCTTAATCATCAATAATTCGGGAAGTTCTCTTATACATGTTGACTTTCCTATTTCGTGTCTGAAAGTGGATCGAAAACTGAGAATTTCCTTGGCAAATGAGGCAGATATGTCTTTTTTATATAATTCAACAAATTCTAAAGCTTTTTCCGATGAATCGGCGTCACTCAAGTTTTGTAAAGTAGCAGGTTGCAAGACACTGAAATTGTAAACGATTTATTTCATTGCAAGGAAACGCGATCTCAGTTGATTGATGATGATATCCAATACACGATAGAAAACGTTCACTTTGAACAAACTTTCGGGATCTTGGAGACGTTCATCCTCGCAGATTTCATCAAAATGACGTTTCACCTTCCTCTGGCGAGTTTTGAGAAATTCAGGGTTGATGGACCATTTTTCTGCTACATTATTTGCTTCCTTTTTTAAATCTTCGAATTCATATCGATACTTTTCCATTTCTTCGAGACAGACTTGCAAACGCTTTGATGCATTTGATAGATAAGAATCTTTCAACTGAAGTGCTTTAGAGGTTGCGTCTATAGTCTGTAGAATTTTGCAATGGAAAATCAATTACAGAATAAAGTTATAATTTTCGAACTTGTTCTTTAGTGAAATCGCTTCATTCTTATCATCTGATTTGGAACTTAATAAAATAGTTTTTGTTAACGCTTTTTGGATTTCAATGAACCGCACTTGCTATGTCCAAAATAGTAGTAGTGACGTCACTACGTTGCCGCTCTCTCTGACGTCAGAGCTTCATGAAACGACCACCAGATGGCGTAGTGGTGGCGCTGGTGTCGCTTTGTTACATGTTGCTGATGACTGCTTCAGCTGCGACATGTGATGACGTCACTACGTTGTCTTTGTCATTCAACTTTGCATTGACAGATGGCAGATGGGCCAATCGACATAATGTCAATTGGGGAAATGTCACGTCAGAGAGAAACACGTTACGTCATAGAGTAACACGTTACGTCATAGAGTAGTAACGTCACCTCAATTAATTAAAAAAGTCAGTGCATCCACGCGGGATTTGAACTTGAAACCATCGGACTATGAATCCGATTTGATTTGAACTGGTCTTTTTTTAATAAAAAGTATTCACAATTCATGGTAGGCCTTAATATATAAGAATTGTTTATAAATAGTAATATATAAATATGTACATGTATAGATAAATAAATAAATAATTAAAAATACAACATATTATATAGAACAATACAAACACTTTAAAAACACTCCGGAACCCAGAGCAGGCTGATGAAATGCATATCAGAGAGATCAATCGTCGATTTCCTAGGAAACCCTTTAAATCGACATTTGCTTTGATATTGACGGCTGTAAGAGATTTCAATGATCGGATGGTTGTTTAGTTGACAGGGTTCGGTTATTGGGGGAAAATGTAAAAACGGTTTTTACTAAAAAATAAAAAAAGCCCTCAAGATAATTCTGTTGGGCATGGGGATGGTAGGGATAGGGGAAGGAATAAGGGTAGGTTACTGCTCCAGACTCAACTCTCCAAAACAGCAGTTTTGGGTATACCCGCAGGCCGTACCCATTTTCTTGTTTTCCGCCAATTGCGGAAGAGGTGGGCGTGTCTTCTCCCTTATAATAATTCGGTGATTGCTGTTTTGGTTAGTTAATGAATCCGATACGTAACATCATCTCCACGACCACCACATGGTATAATTAGCAGTGGAAATCGAGGCGACGAGACCGCGCCGCGTGACGTATCGAGCAGATGAAATCGATGTGCGCCTACATTGTTGCCAGACGTTTGAGAAAATTGGAAAGTCTCCCATAATGTCATACATTATTCCCATGAATAAGAAACATATTCCACTCTGTTAGATAATCTACTTTTGTTTGATATGAATATATTTTCATCATCTTTTTTCTGTATGGATCATGTTTGTTGAATATGTATCTCTTTGAATAAAACACGGTAAAATATACTATTTTCTTTATTCAAAATATTTCAGAACATTGCTTTTATGGAAAAACAAATAGGTACTCTTTTAATGCATTACCTAATAAGCTACAATTAGACATCTCACCAAATGCATCTAAACAACTATTTTCATCATCATCATGGAAACTAGATCTAACTAAATCTACAACATTATGAAAATAAGCACTTAAGTTCATGTTCTGCAGCATGGCCACCCGATGAATCACTACACCTCGATGAACTTCGAGGATTTGATTGGCATATTTATCATCGGTGTACAATTCAACACCAAATTTGCTCACCATGAGAAATTTCACTTCACAGATTGTTATCTGTGTAACTTTGCAGAAATCACCACAAAGAAACGTTACGGCTTCACACTCTTGGCTGGTTGGTGCATTGAAAATTTTTTCCAATTGTTGTTGCAGCAAATCAGTGAATACAGCCCACTCCATGAATCCAGGAGATATTTTGGATGATGAACATGTTAGAATAACAGCTGGACTAAACGATCTGGCCGGGCTTAAACCAACCCCGATATTGAGACACCCTGGCGAGAATGATGTGTGGAGTAGGTAATACATCTCATCATCTTTGGCTGCATTCTCGAACATTTCCAACAGCTCGTCTAATTCTCCATCAGATTCTTCACTGAATGATGCTGGTGGTGATGGTGGAAGTGTAAACTCGACGTCACTTACATCTGACATTGTAGCGTAACCACTATCTTGACTCGACATTGCAGGATACAAACTCGACTGAGACTGAAATCAACTTCATGTAGATATTTATATCCACCTCCTCCTTTCCCAGACTTATCCGAACTTGATCTGTGATTCTGTTCTTTATGATGGAGATGAAAAGGCCCCACGACTGCAGAATTCTGTGCGTGTTTTCCATAAGATTCTATACAACTGTTATGTTTTTTGTCAAGTCCTAGCCACTTGATGTACATTTTCTTTCCCTTTCTCCTCAATACTTTTTCTATGATGTAAATATCGGGATTTTTGGTTTTCTGCAATTCTCCTTCATAGAAAGCACCACTGATTGGCTGATCGTGCATATCTTCGAGTAAGTATGTAACAAGATTGGTTATTTTAACTTTAACGATTTTGAATAACTCAGTCGTCCATTTTGTCATGTACCCTTTTTCAAAAATATGTTTAGACTTGGATATCCGCACGATATCACCAACTTTGAGCTTACGTGGACCAGCAATTTTCAAATGACTATATCTCTGGCGTAAAAGACTTGTTTACTTCAGAAGTTTTGAATCTAGTCCTACTGTGCTTGGTATCATTATATTGTTTGGTAATTGTTGGCAAAACATCAATCCATCTGTATTTACCATTCAGACTGAACATGCGTTGTGCATAAACGCATGTTCGAAGAAAGAAATATTTGTATTTTTATTCATTTATATGAATTGATGCATAGACTACGAGTGGATATAATTCAATATTTTGCGTGGTATTTGCCAGGAACGTAGTTGTTTTCTGCTCGTTTTCTACCTTGTTATGTTAGATTATTCTAATAAGTTGTGGAGATGACTTTGAGATATTTATTTTCCTTTTTTACACCACCACTCCACTTAGAGTTTTTGGCTATTCCCTTTGATTCAATCGGCTAGTCGAGCAACCCAGCCACTCTCATATCTTCTATATGGGAAATTTATTAAGGAGTGTTTCTTTCTTCGCCGCTTGGTGTCGCCGTCTTCATACACTGCTTGGGGAACGGCTCACTGCTATCAAATATGCGTGGATGCTTCCATCGATTCAGACCTCGCCTCGTGTGGATATCTCAGGATCTCTACACGGTTGACTACCCTGTGCTGATGAGGGACAATAAGCCTGAAACAGGTCTACAGGTTGTCAGGCGTGTTTGTCTCGTTGGGAGCATAAACGCATGTTCGAAGAAAGAAATATTTGTATTTTTATTCATTTATATGAATTGATGCATAGACTACGAGTGGATATAATTCAATATTTTGCGTGGTATTTGCCAGGAACGTAGTTGTTTTCTGCTCGTTTTCTACCTTGTTATGTTAGATTATTCTAATAATGTTGTGGAGATGACTTTGGGATATTTATTTTCCTTTTTTACACCACCACTCCACTTAGAGTTTTTGGCTATTCCCTTTGAACTATTTCATTTTCGAGTGAGGTGTTTCCAGCTGCCTTGGAAGCAATCAATAGCTTCAATCGATCAACGAGTTCATTCAGATCATCCCAATAAATATATACTCCACTGGTTTCTCGTTGTAAGTTAATGTCAAACCATTACCAGTCGTTGGACGTCTTTTACCTTTTCGCATCTGCATTATGAGCGGTTTTATGATATCAGTATATTTCCATCTCGTAGAACCTTTGAGTCTTTCCTCTTTATTAATATAGCAACCACTCATTTTCAATAGCTCCCTGTAAGCTTGCACATTTTCTTCGTTGGAATCTACAGGATCATCATAGAAAATGATCTTATACAGTCCTGGGGTTCCTAGTATCTGTTTACCTCCAATCTTGATGGAGTTGGTCCTTTTATCAAAATCAATTTTTTGGGTTCCTAGATACCATTTCGATATTTGAAGATCATGAGTTGGTCCATACATATTGAATCTATTTAATGGGAGTGTCTAGGGGTCCGGGCGCCCGGATTCCAGATACAAATACCCTATTTGACCAGGCGCCCGGTCGGATCAAGAAACCAGCTTGCAATATTTTCTCTAAGGATCAGGTGGTAGAGAGGTTAGCGTATTGGATTCATACGCAGGCGGTTGGTTAGAGCGTCGTGCTAATAAACTCACGCTCGAACCACGGACGAGACAGCACGGCGCCGGACGTTCGTCGCGAATAGGCAGGAAACAGGCCTCGTTTCAACGTGGAATAACTCGAGAACCATATATCAGATTTACATGATTCAAAGACTATTCTGTGGGTGGAAGTGTGGTGTTTCTGTGCTTGGGGGGTGAGTAAGCCTTACTAACCCCCAAAAGGCCCAAAACACCCTAAACCCCACGGAAAATTTTTTCGCGAGTCGGCCCGAAGACTGAACGGTTGCCTGGGTCCGACTCGCAGAAAATTCGTATTCTACTAAACTCCGCCCCCAGCAGAGCAGCACTTAGATTGGGGGAGACAAGTAGAATCACGAAGCGGGCAAAAGAGCCCCATTAGTGTTTTTAACTTGTTGTTAGTTTTTATTAATAGGTTATAGTGCATGTTAGTTTTTAATTATTTTAATTATTTATATATACATTAAGTTTTATGTATACATAATTTATTAAGTGCATGTCCAATATAAAAATAAAAACCCAAAAAATATATCTTAGAATAATAACAACAAAGAGAACCTGTCCGTGACAGGAGATGGCCAGGGGGGTGAGAGTGTTCATCTGTCCGAGGGGCTGGATCGAGTAGGTCCCAAAGACGGAGCGGCTCTCACCCCAGAAACTGGCACGATAAAAAGGCCAAGTGCCCCTCTAAAAAGGAAAAGTAGAGCTGTAAGACTTGACAGAAATCAAGACAAATCCACTACTATCCAATGGGAATTTTGGTGGCATATGTTTTCCAAAGATAGGGGCACATATGTCCCAGATAATAGGAAAGAAGAAGCTTTCAACAGGCTATATGAACAGACTAGCCTGAAAGCGATTTTAGTAATTGGGCGGATTACATCAGTGGTAAGCCGCCCAAATACGGAGACAAAATTTACACCTGTAAAGTAGTCGACAAAATAGCCAAAGATATAGCTGAGAAAATCAAAGAAGAGTAGATTCCTCGAACCCGGAAACTGGCTCAGATAGATCAACGGGAAATACCAGCTTCGATCCCCAAAAAGAAAGAGACAAAATGCTTAGAAAGCAGAAACTAGCAATGTTGAGCAGTGACTCGGAGGATGAAATAAGGAGAAAGGTCATGGCTGCATACAAGGAAATAAAGGAGAAGGAAAAAGATAACCTCCCATGCAAGGATATGATTTATAATCCAAGCAAGGCAAGAGAGAGGTCCCCTATAAATATTCCAGACAATACCATCAAAAAGACAACCCAAGATGTGAACACAAACAAAACAACTCAGAACGATAAAATATCAACTCCCATGGAAACTGATGTAACTGGGACCGAACAAGAGGTTACCCAAAAGGTCAGTACCCCTGAGACTCAACCGCCTACGACCCTCTATCCGGAAATCGTGGTGGTGGAACATGGAAATCTAACCCAGAATAGCCCAAATATTTTTCAATCGGGCTATTGTGTTGACCCTAACATTCAAGAAGAGGTAGAGTTCCAACTTCCTAAAAAAGTTACTAAATGGAGCAGGATTCTTGAAAAAAGAGACACGCAGGTACCTACTATGGTTAAGAATAGATTCCAACCCCTAGAGGCAACAGAAAAAGTTCCTGAACCACCAGAACCAGAAGTAGAAGATGACGAAATGCGAGAAGAACAGGTGGAAATTGCACCCAAACCTCAAAAGAAATACAAACCCCCCCCGCTGATCTTACAGGGCATGACAACCTCAAGGGATCAGCGAGCGGAGTTGAACCAGGAAATTAGGGATACGATAAAAAATAACAGATTCTATGTAAAATACGGAAATGGTACAACATTACTTTACCTAGAGGAAGAAGTAGACTACCAAAAAATGAAGAAGAATCTGCTGGAAGGGCAAGTGAACTTCCACACGTACTCTCTAAAAAGCGAGAAAACTCACGCTTTTGTGGTGAGGGGATTAGACCACCAACCCACTGCAGAAGAGATATCGGAAGAACTGAAAAACTTCTACAACATTGTAGCATTTAAATTTACCACCATAAGATTTGAATTTGAAACCAATTTAAAATAGAAATATACCATCTGAAATTACTATAATATAGCTACAGTTTAGTTAATAAACAATATACTCACAGGAAACATTCAGTTTGTCACCAACAAATCTTTGATAATAAAAGGAATTTATTAAAAAACAACACTATATCACACAAGTTTCTAATGATAGTATATCACAAACACACTAGGTATTACTCTTGCTTCTGACATTCTAAGGACTGTTGGAGGTGATGTAACTAGCTGCAGGAATCTTATGATTTCTGGCTATCTGTCTGATCCAGGCCTAGAATGGAAGAAAAGAGTCAGTAAAGAACGACTCTTGTGGCACATCTTGACTCTGGTCAAGATTCCCACGAGGGCCAACATCGAGTCACTTTTAAATCTTGGCCAGAGTCGACAGACAACCACCGGATGAGGACCAGTAGAGCCGGTAGAGACTGGCGCCTTGTTGAGCTACACCATCGACCCCTGGCTGACCTGGGAGTGTGAGCCCTCTTCTAGTCTTCTCTTCGTCATCTTCCTGTGCTGTTTCCTGTCTGCTTCCTGTTTCCCAGCAAACAATGAATCTCTGGCCGCTCTCTGGCCCCACGCATGATTGGTCGGGTACATGCTGGCAATGGCAAAGCTACATCGGCAAAATGTCGGCCCGATATATGGCATATTGTAATCGGGTATCTATAATCCAACCAGCAATGGGCCAATACCATCAAAAGGGTATCTTTCGACCGACATCATCTGGATGATGGCCCGTTTCAAGTGTTATTGAACAGTTGAGAAACATTTTGCTTCAAATGTTGTTTTTTCTCAATCCCGGCGCTCATATGAAAAGTCAGCAAATTCAAAGTAGCGATATGCAAGAAAAATCACTTTTCATATCAATTTGAGGCATCAAAAATATGTCAAATCAATAATCGAAACACCCTCATGTCCAAGTAATATACACCATTAAAAATCCTGTTAGAATCCGTCACTCCCAGAAGTGGTTCGGATTCCAGTATATGCACGAAGTATCGCTTTCCTCCATCCTGGATAGATCTTAATACTCAAGGAGGGGTTCCCATCTTCGAAGTCGCGATATTCGAAATATCCCGCCTTCACCAAATCTAGCATCGAAAGAAATTTCAAATGTCAACTTACAGGATGAAAAATATGCCAAATTGACATCTAAAAATGTATAATAATAGAAAATTATTGTTGTTCAAATTCCACTGATTTATAATAAATATATAATTAGAAGACAATAGCTACATTACTATGCGGAATGTGATACAATAACGAGGGTAAAGCAACGTTGGGCGAGGTTAGAACTTGGATGGGTGACTGCTGAAGGCTGTTGAATTCTTTTTCATTTCACATAATATCGTCGTATTATAGGCATTGGTCCTGAAGTGGGCCAATTGTAGTATTCATTATGGCGCACAGGCATTGGTCCTACCGGCGGCCAGAGTGTCCTATTGATGTTGGTCCGACGTCATCTACCACTGTTTCGCCGCAGCGGCAACTTCTGGTAGGCAGGTATTAGCCCAGTACTGGGCCTACTGAAATTGTTTGCTGGGTTTCTTCCTGTCGTTGCTGTTTCCAACTACACCAAGTGGACCTTGGATAGAGGCTACGTTTATGGACCATTGGACCTTATCACCAGGTTTTTTTACACCTTCAGTGTCGCATTATTTCTTTGAGATTTATTCATATTAGTATTTATCATACCATCATTTTTTGGACAACTATTTATTCATATCACATATCATACTACCATGATTATATTATGAACCATAACCTAAAGAGCTCTTGTGAAGCTCTCACATAGTACTATGTGACAGCGGATTTAGTCACAGGTTTATTACCAATATACTTCATTGGGCTTATTTTGAGAAGTATAACATCCGGTATACATATGTATGTATCTTGATATGATATATTATTTAATTGATTTAATTATTACTAATATGATCTATTACTCTGGTCCATAACATATATTTGCCTTGTTCATTTTTGGTGTCTATTATATGTACTTGTATGTGATATGGTTTTATTCTTCTATTTGTCCAACCCAGATATCTAAGAAAGTTTAATTCTATAATTTCAGGTATTTGTTTGAAGATAGGTATTTGGTTTCTCAATTTTCCAAATATTTTATAACTTACTATCAAATTGAGTGGCGCCCTCTAAAATTTGAATTTTCAATCTCCGAGCCAAAAAAAATCCGAACTCACTATATCTGTTCTCCGGCGAACAGCTGCCGTCAGCATAATGTGAACTACTTTGTTTTAATTTCATTTTTGAGTTAAAAAGTAGGCCATATAAATAGCGTCCAACGTGTGGGGCTCGAAAATTCGGAATTTTATGTTAAATATTTTGTATAAAACCTGAATTTGATTTTCTTAGATTGTTTGGTTGGGAACATTTAGTTGAATAAACAGCCTATCCATCAAGTCTAGTTTATTTGAAGATAGACATTTCAGGAACAGCTTTAGGTATTATTTTGAAACAGGTATCAAGTATATTACAAAACAGTTTTGACAGAAAATATTTTTTTCTAAGAGAAATCATAGAACTTGTCGCACTTGAGAACATTTTGGCGGTTTGTCTGTGTTTGTTTGTAATGTTTTACATATTTTGGAGCTAAATAATTTTACAACGTTGCCACGTTTGGTAAATTTTCGGATTTATGATTGAATTTTTATTCAATGGTTTGTGGTAAGTGAACTGTTGGTAACAATTAAGACAATAGTTCAGCTTATTTCACATTTTCGAGTGAACTGTTGGTAACAATTTAGACAATAGTTCAACTCAATTTTTGTTTTTAGTTGGCAACGTTATTTCATTTTTGGGTGAATTGTTGGTAACAATTAAGACAATAGTTCGACCCATTTCACATTTTTAGTCACTGTTGTTTGTTAAGTAAACTGTTGGTAACAATTTTGACAATAGTTCAACTGATTCACGTTTTAGTCAAAGTTTTTTTGGTGAGGGAACTGTTGGTAACAATTTTGACAATAGTGTTTCTCGCAAAATTTTCTTAGATATATCGTGACATTTCAGTGACGTACTTGTGATAGATTTTGTTATTTTTTAGCTCCATCTGTGTTTGTTGAAGATCAGTAATATCGTCTATTAACATCAAAAAGAGAAAGAACTTGATAGTCCAGCAATTTTGATTTGGTTGTACAGTACAAATTTCTGATAAATATTATGGAAATCTTTTTAGTACCCAAGGTATTGAACTTTTACCTGACAGCAGGGATTGTTATGTTCAGAATATCAAGGGGCTTTGTTATGTTTTTTGAAACAGTCAAGGAAGGGTTACATAAGACTTACCAGAAAAATGTTTCTAGTCACCAGAAAGTTGTCAAGTCCATTTAAAAGCCATAGGCTTTTGAAATTTTGAGGATCAATAGTCATAATTCATGTCAAGCATAAATTATAGATTGAATTTTTTTGAAGTACAAACATACATTTTTTGACCTCATTGATACTTTGTACAATTTAGATTGTCAGTCATGATGATTCATTTCAGGATTGATCAACCTGAACATCATAATTAAGATGATTGTAAAACTTGTATAGTTTTGCAAATGTTTTTCTGTTTTTTGTAACTGTAGTTTTGGATGGAATTGGATTTAACAATCTGATTTTGACATTTTAACCGATTTTGACCTAACCGATTATGACAATTTAACCGATTATGACATTTTAACTGAATTTTGACAATCACTGATTTTTTACTTCCAAAAGGAACGTTTGGTACGCGCAGTTACTATCTCGGTTACTATTCATCCGAAACCTCATTTGTTTTTTTATTTTTTTGATTTAATTTTATCAAAAATTGTTTACCAATTTTTTCTCTTAGGAGAGGGGTATGTGTAGCATTTAAATTTACCACCATAAGATTTGAATTTGAAACCAATTTAAAATAGAAATATACCATCTGAAATTACTATAATATAGCTACAGTTTAGTTAATAAACAATATACTCACAGGAAACATTCAGTTTGTCACCAACAAATCTTTGATAATAAAAGGAATTTATTAAAAAACAACACTATATCACACAAGTTTCTAATGATAGTATATCACAAACACACTAGGTATTACTCTTGCTTCTGACATTCTAAGGACTGTTGGAGGTGATGTAACTAGCTGCAGGAATCTTATGATTTCTGGCTATCTGTCTGATCCAGGCCTAGAATGGAAGAAAAGAGTCAGTAAAGATATCCATTCAAAGTAAACAAGCGACTTACCACTGTGTTCTCTGGTGTGATAAATTCTATGGTGCTGACTATTTCAGGGTTTGTGAAGATCGTCTCTTCGATCTGAATGTGATTCTGAGTGATTTATTGGGTTTTTGTTTATTTTTCTGAATATAATCATATAGGTTATACTTATTTTCTAGACGTCGATGTCATTGCTTGTTCTGTCATTGATCTTCTGTCATCGATCTTCTGCCATCGGTCTTCTGTCTCAAGTTGGTTAGCCGTAAATGTTCGTGTCCGTAGCAGAAAAGAAAGAAGAAGAATGATAGTCTTCTCAGATTGTCTTCGTTGGACTTCGTTCTGTCAAATGAGATAACATTTATGGTTCTGACCAATGGGAGGCTAGGAATTCAAAACTGGCGATGATTTCATACAGGATGTGGAGTTTTTGTGGGCAAATTTTGGAATGAGGAGATGGTATCCATCCTGGAGCAGCTACCTCGAGGCTTTTTCCTGTGTGGCCATGATGAGGTGCGTTTGACTCGTTTTCGATATTCTTTTTTTCGGTGTGTTTAACCGAAAATTAACCCTTTTGGGGAATTTGTGTAAGAGTCGTTGGGGCCGAGTTCAAGTCGCACCTATCGATTGTGGTTTTGGAGCCTTTTTATGGGGATTTGTGCCGACCACCAGGAGACTGCCATGTGGTAGAAACGCCGCCATTTTTGTCCTGCTGTCTTGATGTCCTGTTTGCTGTTCATCTTCTAGTTTTACCTCCCTTCTCAGAAGGTAAATTATTACTAATAAGCCAGCAATGATATCTTCAGGTTGAAAATATAACTATTTTTTTAGGTTTTTTTTTCGTTGGCACATGTCCTCTCATGAGGCTATTTTTTGTTAGGGTGTTAGGGTACAGCTTAGCCCTCATCAGACTCCTGGCATCGAACGAACGACTCTTGTGGCACATCTTGACTCTGGTCAAGATTCCCACGAGGGCCAACATCGAGTCACTTTTAAATCTTGGCCAGAGTCGACAGACAACCACCGGATGAGGACCAGTAGAGCCGGTAGAGACTGGCGCCTTGTTGAGCTACACCATCGACCCCTGGCTGACCTGGGAGTGTGAGCCCTCTTCTAGTCTTCTCTTCGTCATCTTCCTGTGCTGTTTCCTGTCTGCTTCCTGTTTTCTTCCTGTCGTTGCTGTTTCCAACTACACCAAGTGGACCTTGGATAGAGGCTACGTTTATGGACCATTGGACCTTATCACCAGGTTTTTTTACACCTTCAGTGTCGCATTATTTCTTTGAGATTTATTCATATTAGTATTTATCATACCATCATTTTTTGGACAACTATTTATTCATATCACATATCATACTACCATGATTATATTATGAACCATAACCTAAAGAGCTCTTGTGAAGCTCTCACATAGTACTATGTGACAGCGGATTTAGTCACAGGTTTATTACCAATATACTTCATTGGGCTTATTTTGAGAAGTATAACATCCGGTATACATATGTATGTATCTTGATATGATATATTATTTAATTGATTTAATTATTACTAATATGATCTATTACTCTGGTCCATAACATATATTTGCCTTGTTCATTTTTGGTGTCTATTATATGTACTTGTATGTGATATGGTTTTATTCTTCTATTTGTCCAACCCAGATATCTAAGAAAGTTTAATTCTATAATTTCAGGTATTTGTTTGAAGATAGGTATTTGGTTTCTCAATTTTCCAAATATTTTATAACTTACTATCAAATTGAGTGGCGCCCTCTAAAATTTGAATTTTCAATCTCCGAGCCAAAAAAAATCCGAACTCACTATATCTGTTCTCCGGCGAACAGCTGCCGTCAGCATAATGTGAACTACTTTGTTTTAATTTCATTTTTGAGTTATAAAGTAGGCCATAACATAGAAACAAAACAGATATACCGACTAAACACGAAATATAGACCCCTCTACATGGTGGTAGTAGGGAAAAATTATACGATCCAGAATCTCAACAGTAGAGTCAAGTATTTAATGAACACCAAAATTACATGGGAAATTCGTAGAAATAATAGAGAAATAACACAATGCAGAAGGTGCCAGGTTTGGGGACACGGGGCGAGTAACTGTTTCAGGGCCCCAAGATGCCTCAAATGCGCAAAAGGACATTTGACAACAAACTGCACGCTTCCCAGGTGCGAACCAGCTACTTGTGCGAACTGCGGCGGACCACACCCGGCCAATAGTTCAAACTGCGACGAATACATCAAAAAAATCGATGTACTCCATCAAGCCAAGAATAACAGACCAGGAGCAAGAACAACAGCCAACAATCCAAGGACCCCCACGAGGCCTGTCAAAAACGTATGGGAGCAAAGGAAGCTGGAGCGTCAACTACAGGACCAGAGGCAGATGGGAAGACCAGGAGGGAATCAAGACGGAGGAACACCCCATATCCCCTCGAGGACGGCTGCCGGGGACCGAGGGACGGATACTCTCGGTGAGTTGATGACAGAGTTCCAGGCATTAGAACAGAAAGTTAATCTAGAAGGCCTCCTCAAGGCTGTAAGAGACCTGAATGGACTTCTAAACAAGACTAATGACAATATTACAGCATTCCAAATCTTCTACCAATTCTCTAAGGAGATTGGTAAATATAATATTGGTTTTTAGGCCGGCACTCAGGATGTGCGAGATTAATATAAACGGTGTCAATAATAAGATGCCAAGTTTAATTAATTTCGTACATCGCCTGGGCATGGATGTGGTCTTTCTTGCGGAAACCAAACTCCGTCAGGACCATAGACTGAAAATTCGAGGCTATTCAGTCATCAGGGCTGACAGGCCCAATGCAGACAGGTATGGGGGGGTAGCCATACTAATCAAGAGAGAGATTCCCCACACTGTGGTCCAGCCCCGGCAATGCTCGATTGAACATGTCGGGGTTCGACTGCAGAGTGGAGAAACTCTCTTCGCAGTCTATAATAAGCCAACTAATAAATTGACAAACGATGATTTGGACTCCCTGTTTAGTGCTGGGAACCGAGTGATCGTTGCAGGTGATTTCAATGCTAGGCATGTTGATTGGGGGAATGATGGCAATAACACCAACGGCAAGACACTAAATAGATACACACAGAACACAATAACCAACATACATTACACAGATACCCCCACTCATTACCCTTCAAATGGAATGACACCGTCGACAATAGATCTGATAGTGACCAAGAACATAACAGACATAGAAAATGTTCAAATTATCGACGAATTAAGCTCTGACCATTTGCCAGTCTGTTTTGAAACTGGTAAAAAGCCAAAACCAATAATCAAAAAGATTTACGATTATAAAAACACAGACTGGCGAATGTTCAGAGCTTACATCAGTGAAAATGTCAAAATAAAAAATGAAATCCAAAAAACAGAAATAGAACAAGAGATAATTAATATTACAAATATAATCCTTAAAGCCAGGGAAATAACTACTAAACAGGTCACTATCAATTCCAACCTGGATAAACTTCCAGACGATATTCTTGACCTAATTAAACAGAGGAAACATGCAAGGAGAGTCTGGCAGAAAACTAGACTTTCATCAGATAGAGAGAAAATGACTGGACTTAACAACAAAATTGATAGTGAAATTAGGAGGGTCAAGAATAACGCCTGGAAAACCAGATTGGAAAATCTATGCCCTGGTGATGGGTCACTATGGAAAATAACAAAACGACTAAAAAGGCAAACTACAACGATCCCTACCTTAGTGACCGATCACAGGGAGGCGGTGACAGATCTTGAGAAGGCGGAAATGTTTGGGGAATATTTTCAAAATATCACACAAATAGACACTACACCACACAACAACGCCCATAGACAATCAATAGAAACCACTCAATTACACAGAAACCTACCCAAATTGCCGTTGGACCCTCGAGGACTGGCGAAAGTAATGACGAACCCCAATGAAATCAGAGAAATCATTAAGTTCATGAATACCAACAAAGCGCCAGGACTCGACGGTATTGACACCATTCTCCTGAAAAACATGCCTGGTAAAGCAATAATACAATTAAACCACATAACGAACGCTATCATTCGGACTCAGCACTACCCAGGGAGTCTAAAAAACGGACTAGTAGTACCTTTACCAAAACACGGCAAAGACCCTAAATTGCCCAAGAGCTACCGCCCCATTACCCTGCTGAGCATGTTGGCCAAGGTGATTGATAGGGTGATTTTGAGAATTGTCAAAAAAGAAGTAGTCAGGTTAAACCTTGTCCCCGATGTGCAGTTCGGGTTCCGCGGGGGACATAGCACAACGTCCCAAGTGGCCCGAATTGTGCACGGGGTCAAGGAGGCCTTCGATAACGATAAAAACACCGTCATGGTCCTGATGGATGTCGAAAAAGCTTTCGATACGGTTTGGCATGAGGGACTATTATCCAAGCTAATCAGAGCCGAGATGCCGGACTATATTATCAATATTGTAGACTCATACATGAGCTCAAGACATGTTAAAGTACGCATAAATGGGGCCACGTCGGCATGTCACCCACTCGGGGCAGGTGTTCCGCAGGGGTCGTGTCTGTCGCCCTTATTATATTCATTATACACACATGACTTCCCTGTCTTTGACAGGACGAGTGCGGCGTTATAGGCGGATGATACGGCAGTGTACGCGCACTCGTTCGTGTCAGATGTTGCAAAAATGCAAGTACAAATACATCTAGACAGGGGGGTCATGCCGTTCTTCGACAACGCAAAGATCCATGTGAATAAGGAGAAAACCGAAGTAATTAATTTCTCAAGAAAATTCACAAATAATGAAATACATGGATCTTTGCGTGTCGGAGATGTGAGGGTGGCAGATGTGCCCGTTGTGAAATACCTGGGAGTAAAATTGGACAAGCGTATGAACTTCATTGAAAACACAAAATATATCATCAAAAAGACTCAAGCAGCAATCAAAAACCTATACCCTTTAATAGCAATAAATTCACCACTTAACTTTGAAAACAAATTACTCATCTATAAACAATTAATAAGGCCAGTATTAACATACGCTTGTCCAGTGTACTGCAGTATCTCGGGCTCCCGCTTGTGAGAGTTCCAGATACTGCAGAACAAAGTACTTCGTATCATCACCAAAAGTGATAGATACACCCGGGTGGTGGACATGCATGCGTGGTGCCACAACATTCCAACTATCACCGATTACATACACAAACCTTCAGACAAATTTTACAGACATCATATAAAACATAGCACACTAACACGCAACATAACAGAAACTAGACAATACCATCAAATAATAATAATAATAATAATGCGTCTTTATTCACCACAGAAAGTACATAAAGCATGAGAAGAAGAATATCATTGCAAAAAAGCTACATGGTGAAAGGGCGGAGTGTCAGCATAAGCTGTTTTTAAACTCAACCTTAGAGAAAAAAAAAACGAATATTTATAAAAAAGTTATTCTATCAGTAGGTACAAAATAATCAAATCATATATATCAAAACATGTATCGAAACCAAGAGGAAAACCTAAAACGAACATAGTAAACCCACAAGCATAATTATGTATATATATATATAAAGTTACAAAAATTTGGGAATACAGTGGCTATATCCTTGATGATGGTATCTAATTGGTTACACAAAAAACACGGGCTCATATATGAGTCCATCGAACTCTTCAGAGAATTGCCGGAAGAATTGCCGGACTAGACGTTTCCCATCCTCCTTCGACAGATTGTAGCAATATTCTCTTAGACTCCGCCCACTGATTTCATTGGCAGGGCCGTGGCTGGCGCGAGTGCTATAAAGGTGAGGCAGACGGCCGACCTTGTAGCACTTTTCAGGAATTCCTTTCAGGGAAAAAAAAAACAAAGATGGATATCCCACAGGATGATATGTTTGTACCTCCTGGCGGGTCGAGAGAAAAGAAAACAAGGAAGACGGCTTCGAAAAGCCGCAGCCCCCGGAGGAATACCAGCACCAGCGACGAAACCCTCCTAAAGATCATCCAAGGTCTGCAGGAGAAGATCATTAGCCTCGAGGCAAAGATCGCCGACCTGACGAAGGCCCAAGAGCCAAAACAATTAACGAAAACCGAAAAGTCCTCACTGGGGACCTCGAGATACTCGCCCAAAAGGCGGAAAAAGAGGCGGAGAAACACCGCCGCAAAGAAGATATAGAGAGCTCTAAACTGCACGTCGCTCTCGCCGCCCTAATAAGGGCAAACACTGAAACCGACGACGATCCAACGGTCGCAGAAAGCGACATGGAAGTAGAAGATGTGGCCGGATACACGGCCACAAGTCAAAAAAGGAAAGCGGAGCGGAGCCCAGAAAGGGCGGAAGAAGCGACCGCAGTAACCGCATCAACCAAAGAAGAAAAGAAAACCAGCATCCCGCCGATCGTCCTGAAGACGCCCGGAGAATGGACTCTGGTGAAAAGCAAACTGGCTAAAAGGGGCTAGAAGTCCCGCTAGTTAAGCTGACCGGACAGGGGCTGAAAATTCAAACTAAAAATTCCACGGAATTTAGAAATGCAACAAAACTTCTAGAGGAGGAACAACACGAGTACCATACGTACTCACTCCCTGAAGAAAAACTACTGAACGTAGTGATGAGGGGAATTGATGTTTCCGTAAAAACGGAAGACATCAAAAACGACCTGACCCTAAAGAACATTCAGGTTAAGGAAGTACACCGGATGAAATCCGGCGTAACAAAAAAAGAGATCCCGCTGGTGCTGGTTCAGGTACCGAAGACTGAAGCAGCAATTTGGAAAGTGACCGACTGCTGCAACTACATCGTGAAGATGGAAACGCAGCGCCCAAAGAAAGGGCAGGTGATGCAGTGTCATCGATGCCAATATTTCGGGCACGGCCAAAGGAATTGCCGCTGCCAACACAGATGCGTGAAGTGTGGTGAAAATCACGACTCAGCCACCTGTGTAAAACCCAGGACCACGGACGCCAAATGCGCAAACTGTGGAGGCAAACACCCGGCGAGTTATCGTGGATGCCCCAAAGTTCCGAAAAGGACGAGGCAAGCCCCAAAGTTCCGAAAAGGACGAGGCAAGCCCCAAGACCTTCAGCAGCAGCCGCAGCTAGACCTGCAGCCGCCGCCCCAAGGCCCGCAGCGACTACCCCGAGACCTGCAGCTGCACCAGCAACAGCAGGACGGACATACGCCGCCGCCGCAGCCTCCGGCACCGCATCCGCTCTCAGGCCTGCACCCAGGCCTTCATCAAGGCCTGCACAGACTCCTCCTGCGAGCATAATGAACGTGGACCTGCAGGAGTACATCCGGCAGGTTATCGAGAAAACAGTGCAACAAACCCTTGCACAACTCACCTTACCGGTTATCAATGGCGTCTAAGAAGGACTCACTCATGATCGGCTCCTGGAACATCAACGGAGCCGCAGCGAGAAAACTGGAACTCCAGGAAATCCTCTCGAGAACCTCCATCGACGTCATGGCACTCCAGGAAACCCGGCTCAAACCAGGTAAGTCATTCAAAGTACCTAACTATGTTTGTTACAGAAATGACAGGGTAGACAGACAAGGAGGGGGAACTCTCCTGCTGATCAAGAAAACCCTAGACCACTATCCAGTCAACACACCAGACCTGGAACACCTGGAAGCCACCATAGCGGTAGTGAATACGGCCACCAAAGGGGAAATCCAAGTGGTATCCGTGTACCTAACCTCGAATCAGGCAGCCACCTTGACGGACGGAGACCTGAACGCCGTACTAAGCGAAAACAGGCAAACCATCGCAATAGGAGACTGGAACGCGAAACACCCCCAGTGGAACTGCACGACAACGAACTTGAAAGGTAGGCTTCTTTTAGGCTACCTGGAACGGAACGAAGAAGTATCAGTCCTGGGACCAACCGAACCTACTAGGAACGACGATCGCACTGCACCCAGCATCCTAGATATTGCCGTACTACGAGGACTTCAAGTCCCTGTAGAAATCGCAGTACTGCACGACGGAACCTCAGACCATAGCCCGATACTGCTTCAAGTGGGAGAAGACAGAACAGAGGAGGACACCCCGATAAACCGGAACAAGGTAAACTGGTCTCAATTTCAGCGAAACTTCCACGAGCAAATGCCCGTTATAAGCTCGATAGAAGACCTGGAGAGAGCAGTGAAAAACTTTGAACGAGACGTCCAAAGAGCCATAGAAGCCAGCACCACCGTTACCCGAACCACGTACTGGAACCTGCAGCACGAACTGCCCCCTGAGCTCAAAGAGCTCATTAGGCAAAAGAGGAGAGCTAGAAAGCTATCCATGCGAACCAGGCTACCAGAACACAACCAGATAGCGAGACAACTTGCGAGAGACGTGAGGAGAGAACTGCAGGCAAACAGCGATGAACGCTGGGCTAGCAAAATCTCATCACTGAACACGGAAGATGGGAGCATCTGGAACATGCAGAAACTTCTGAGGAACGGACCAACACCGATTCCCCCTCTTCAAGGAGAGAACGGAATCGCCTACACGAACAAAGACAAAGCGACAGCCTTTGCAGAAGCCTTAGAAAGGCAATTCGTGGAAAACCATAGGCCAGAAGAATACGCAGAACACGTGGCTCGATGCAAACGGAAAGTGGACAGGATCAGGATGATAGACGACCAGGAGGAAATCCTAAGGCCAACTTCACCAGAAGAGGTGAGAGAAATCATCAAATACCTGAAAACCAAAAAGGCTCCCGGGATAGACCACATCCCGAACAAAGCTCTGAAGCAACTCCCCAGAAAGGGGATAGCAGCCCTTACCAACATAGGGAACGCAGTATTGCGGCTGAGACACTTTCCAGATAGCTGGAAAGAAGCCTCAGTGATAATGTTGAGAAAACCAAACAAGGACGCAACCCGGCCCGAAAATTACCGCCCAATCAGCCTACTACCCGCCCCCAGCAAGGTGATAGAGAGGATCATAAAGAGACGACTAGAAGAGATGACATCAGAACTTGGCATACTTCCAGACGAACAGTTCGGCTTCAGAAGCGGACACTCGACAGAAATGCAGGTCACGAGACTCGTCGACTACGCAACCGTAGGGTTGAATAGGAGACACTTCACGGGAGCTGTGTTTCTAGACGTTGCCAAAGCTTTCGACCGAGTCTGGCACGACGGACTTATCACCAAGATGGCCCTTCTAGAGTAACCCACACCCATGGTAAGATTAATCGACTCTTATATTCGCAGGAGAACTTTTAGCACCAAGACAGGAACGGACAGATCGGAAGTGAAGTCCATGAGAGCAGGAGTACCCCAAGGTGCAGTGCTGAGTCCACACCTCTACTCCATCTACACATCTGATATTCCAAACAACAATAGACATTGCACCCTGTCATTGTATGCAGATGATACAGCCATTGCATCTAGGTCCCCTAGAGCCGAGTTCGTTACCAGGTACCTGCAAAGGTCCATTGACGAGCTCGAGCAATGGTGTATCAACTGGAAAATCCAGATCAACCCGGAGAAGAGCCAAGCCATCCTCATCACGAGATCCAAAAAACCTCCAGTCGGACATGTGTCGATAGGAGGCCACGACATCCCATGGACAAACTCAGCAAAATACCTTGGGGTAATCATCGACAACAAGTTGACCTTCAAGGCTCACGTGGACTCCCGTGTGAAAACCGCCATACGAGTCAGAGGACAACTGAACCCACTCATCGGACGCAGAAATCCGATGAGGATCGACCTGAAACTCCTCCTCATGAAGACGATACTCCTCCCGATCCTGACCTACGCAGTAGCAGCCTGGGGACATTGTGACAAAACTCACCTCAAACGAATCCAGAGTTACGAAAATCGATGCGTTCGTATGTTCGTCAACGCACCATTGTTCGTCAGAACCAACTCCATCTTCAGAGACCTGCAACACCCACCCGTCCTGGACAGAATGAAAATTCTATCCGCAAAGACCCATACCAAGATGGAGAGCCACGACAACCCCCTCAACAGAGAGGCGATGGATTACGACCCGAGATTCCGAGAACGATACAAACGTCCAAAACACCAGCATTTGGACCAACAAGCCCCCTAGGTGAGTAAGGGAACACACAGGTAAGTCAAACACACTACACACCGGAATAGTAGCCTTTTTTAGCCTGAAAAGGGTTACCAATTCCAACAAACACTGCGCCACGGAATAGTAACTATTTCAACGAATGCAAATTCTTACGTTTCCGACTAACACCCAAGCCCCTATACGCCATGCTATCCCACTAACAAGTCAGTTTTCAAAACATCAGTCCCTGCGGATTGTTTTGCTCCCATTTTTCCATCACCCCAAAACGCCAGACTCTTAAAGTCCCACTGCCACTAGGGCTTTAAAAATATGAGGACCTTCAGTGATTAGTAACGTCCTTATCCGGGGCCTCATAACGATAGGGCGCGCGACCTTGTAGCACTCGATCGCCGGGCACGGCATATGCCAAATTTTCTGTCCCTCCAAGAGGGATCACGTAAAAAGTGATTTTTCATATAGGAAAAATCAATATAAATAGATACTCGAAATTCACCTTATAGGAAAGGCCGATTTTGCACTTTTTAAGCTACAATCTGGTTCGAGGCTCCCACCCCACCTCATTCCCATTCCTACCCACCCCCCCCACTCCTCCCTTGACACAAGACTGGACTCAGAAGGTTTTTTGGACAATTTTCCTTCGACGACGGACAAAATCAAAAACGTAAATCTCCATTCAGGTCTCTTATGGCTACGAGCCAGTCCATAGATATAATCAGTAAAAGGGCAAAAGCCCTAGGAATTGGTTGGAACTCTGACATCGACTCATGGTTCGTGTCACGTTTTGTCGGTCTTCGGGCCGCCCTTGATGGGATGTCCATCAAGTGGTCTGTTCCTCCTCGCAAGAGGATATGAATGGAATGAAATGTACATACAAACCATACTGTAAAACGATCAATATAATAAAAATCTTAAAAGCAAAGCAAAGCATACGCAGGCGTCCCGGGTTCGATCCCCGCCAGACTTTTTTTAACTTAATTCGATATACTAAACCACATAATATTATGATATCTGCGAAATTAATTAAATTATATTTATGTAAACTATACAGAACTTCGATAACAAGTGTAAAAATTCTCAGAAATTATTATTCCCCCTCACTTGACTTGAATCTATTTATTAAAATTTTATATATAAAAAAAAAAACGCCCGGATTACGTCTTCAAATATCCATTTCACCGGGCGCCCGGATTTCAGATACAAATATTTATTAGACCGGGCGCGGGCGCCCAGGATATAAATCTTTCAAATGTCTGAATTTGTTTATTTCCTTCCTTTCTCAATGAAATTCTACTTTCTCAAGAATTGACTGAAAATAGTGACCAAGGCCCTCACTGATAGGTTAGTTTGTTTGGTTCAGGCAGGCTCATTGAATAAATATAGCGCGATAGCGCGTTTAAATTTCCCGTACAGCAGATATTTTCTATCTATTTTTAACCAAAAAATTTTCCTTCTTCAAAAATTCAGTGAAAATAGTTATCAAGAGACTATCACTGATAGGTTAGTACGTTCAGGTCAGTTATAGCACAATAGCGCGTTCAAATTTCCTTTTGATTTAATCGAATTTCCCTTCCTCAAAAAAGTTATACCAAGTTTTCATGTATTTTCCAGCAAAACCAGGCGCCCGGTCAAATAAATATTTGCGTCTGGAATCCGGGCGCCCGGTCCAATAAATATTTGTGTCTGGAATCCGGGCGCCCAGACCACTGACACTCCCCTATTTTATCACTATATGACCAATGATCTCTGATTATGGACGTGACATGACTGGATATTGATCTAGATATTCATCCAAAACATGTTTCGAAATATTTTGTTCAGGTATATTTTCGAGAAATACTACCATCATCTCGTCCACTCGTGTTCGCACTTATTCTACTTATTTCTTCCATTGAGAGAAATCGTGTTTGTTGTTTTTTTCCTCTTTCCTCTTCTTCTTTCTTCAGCTCAGGCGATTCTTCATTTTTGATACTCCTCAATGCATTGATCTTCGAGGTTTTGACAATTTCATGTAGTTGCTCTTAAATGGGTTTAAACATTATGATAAGAGATTCATCTTCTTCCTAACCTAACCTAACCTAACTGGGTTCAACTGGGAATGTGAATGAAATACGCTTACTATGGATAGTTGTGAGTGCCAAAGTAAATATTGTATATGTCAGATCCAAACTTATTTTATCAACTATTTCATTTTTAGTATGAAATCAATATAAATAAAGGAAAAAACTTTCAGAAAACTACATTATTGATTACCTTGTGCTTTGGATTATTTTAATGAGTCTCAAGAATACCAGTTTGTCCTAGCGGGCAATATATGAGGAGGCCACTGGGACACCTCCCACTTCCAGAAGGGGATAATATGGGTGATTGAAATACAAAAGGCATAAAAAGAAGTGCACATAAAAGCTAAACTCCATAAGGGGTTGTTAAATACCAGTTTGTCCTAGAGGGCAATATATGAGGAGGCCACTGGGACACCTCCCACTTCCAGAAGGGGATAAGATGGGTGATTAAAATACAAAAGGCCTAAAAAGAAGTGCACATAAAAGCTAAACTCCATGAGGGGTTGTTAGATTCCCAAGAGTACTTATGTTCCACTATAAATTGAGGCTACTATCCTATTAAAAGGGGAAATATATATATAACCACTTACCAGTGATGGTGAGGGCCTTAAAGGGGCTTCTCTTTGAAGACAGTTTTCTTTCTGTTAGAATAAATCCACATTTGGTGGTGAAATTGTTCAGTGAACACAATTTTCATCCAATTCCCTGAATGATCCTTGAAATTTTCCGCACAAGCATTGTCCAAAATAATAATTTCACGTGAAAAGAAGAACGATTCCAGAAAATGGCTGGTACTTTTGATTTTTTGCTCCACGGTGAAATATCTAGGAAGTTTCTAAATACTATTGTGCCATGTTGGGAACACTGGAGAGCTTGACTGACATAGGTGTTGAGAAATCAGATTGGTAAATGAGAAGATGACCTATCGTGAACAATAAAGTCCATATAAAAAGAAGATTTCCCGAGAAATGGTAGCTTACTTCACCATCATGAGATTTATTATTATAGGTTATGATCGTGTTTTTATTATGATTACCATTCACCCCTGAGCCCCTATGAAACGGAAGCGCCCTGTGAGTCGAAGAAAACAACCACAATAGTGACTCCCCTCGGAACATCACACGACTGCTACCATAGCAGCGGAGGTTCGCATGTACTTGAAAAACAAGAGGTAGGTTGATTGGTATTGTACTTCCTTAAGCTGTATTACTGGAAGTCAGTTAGTATTCAACACAGACTCATTTTGGGAACATTTAGCCAGAGATCAAGACCTCTCTACACGCGGGTAAATAAAATTGAAGTCTTCGACTCTCGTATTGATTGATAGACCCCGATAATAAACTAATTGCCATTTTTATTGGAGAATTGGTGGTGAATAGATAACCGATATTAGTTTCAAAACCAACCTGTAACAGGTTTGGAATCTGTTAGATATGTGAAATGATATTATTTACTTCAGGTAAGTGTTCAGTAATCACAGTTTTTTTCTGTGTGGTATATCTGCTATCTGAGGTCAGTCGACATATAATACAGGTATAGTATACCAACCTGAGTCCAACAATCCACACGGGTCAAAAATTTTAACATCTATATTCACTGCGACTTGACTTGAGTGGCGTCCTAGTGACCTCATTTATTCTTAGATAAGCACTTATTCCATTCAAAGGATTAAAATCCTCATGGATAGCAAAGTTCCCATTTTGAGTATGTTTTGGAAAATTATGGCCATTAGAAATTTTAACGGTGGTCCCTCAGTAATAGACTCCATAATTTAGAACTTTTTTAATCGATCAAAATAAGTTATTTTATATACAGAACAAACTTCCATTATACTAAGGAAAAAATAAGAAAATAGCTTCAAATGAATCAACTTATCCCGACATTGTAATCAACAAAATATCGCATCCCACACACCTACCCATTGAAAGGTCGTAAAATGTCCATGTTTGGGCTGTAACAACTGACAAAATAAAGGAACAATCCTTTATGTAAATGTAAACACATTGACATATAGCATCCAGAAAGCTTTATTATAAGATTGAACATTATAAACTGAATTTGATCAAAACGGTTTCAGATTACCCAAGATTTCAACATGTCGGTTGACATGTTGAAATGATAACAATATTCTAAAATTACTGGAAAATCAATTGATCAATTTTCTTTCGGAAACATATTTCATGGGAATTGAATATATCCCTCGAACATCACTGATAACATTCCTGAAATTCAATCAAGATTACCTTATTTACATGAACACTGATTGAAAATACTTAATTTAATAGAATATCGATATTCCACATTATATCAATATCATTCGCACTAGGACAAAATGGAGAAGTTTGGATATTCAATTCTTCTCCTAACTTTTACAATGTTCAATCATTAAATCAAAGTATAGAATTCAAATATCTTTCCATAATTTCCTCAGACGAATAAAAAACATATACTGGTATTTTCCATCCTTTTCATGATGTCAACACGACTGTCAAACCTTGTTATTTCCACGATAAGAATCTAATCGTTCGGGCCTCGTTCTCAAAGCGTTGATTTGTGCGTTTTTTATCGATTAATTCACTTATTAGTGTAAAAAATATATTGCCCTTCACTTGAAATAGTAAAAAATTGTTATTTGTAGTCAAAAGCAGCTTTCTGGGATTAAAGTGTCAATAGTGTAATTTCCTTGGAGAGTGCCATAGTCGTACGTTCGGGAATTGAATAATGTGAAATAAAGCATTGATATTCTACTCAAGATGATTCAGTTGATCGAAATTGCATTTTTCAGATATTCTTCATGTAGAATATAATACAAATGAACAATGATGAATATAATATGTTTCAAAGAATCAATTCGTGTTATATTTATGTGGTTTTATCCGTCTGGAGATTTGCCTCTATGAATTTAATTTCGCACGCCTACCAACAAGAAGGGTCAACATTACCGGCCGCTCTCAAACAATATAATGCATTAGAGACAGGAAGGGCCAATCTATGTATTTTATTGGTCTGAGATAATTTCAGTAATTTCTTCGGTTTTGGAAAAACAAGGAGTCACAAGAATTTTAACTCAATTCAGACCGATTAGCAAAAAATGATTCATAGGAAATGTTACTATTTAGAGAAACTATTATACTTGCTTATATACCCACAGCACTTTCATTTCCAAATATAAAAATATAGAAGATTTTGAACATTCGCATGAGAGGAAAAACCAATCTAACTGGTTTATGATAGAATGTGATAATAAATATGTATTGAAAAATTTCTCAGTCAATGTGTAAAATAAACATGAATGAGATGACGAAAGCTTAAATTGAAACTAATTTCAACTAGTAACTTGTACCTTCTTCCTATGATCATAATTAACCAACCTCTGGCCAACCAAATACTTGTCATTCTTGATGTGCTCATACAATTTCTTGAACTGCCTTATCTGCAAATGTATCAAAACGCCAATAACAAAAACTACCAACAAAAAGGGATACAGCCTTCTTGCTATAAAATACTTCAGTTGCAAGTTCACTACAAACATTGGTATAATTGAATAGGCTATGACATATGGAATCGTGAGTGCCGACCCGAAACTGATTATAACAGGAGCCGCTAGCTCTTTGAATATAAATGTCAAGTTCATGTCACGAATACCGTCTCTGTAAGCTCTCTCTATAGCAGCCCTCAGGAACCAGTCGGGACCCATTATGGTGATAGCGCACGCAATTTTGGTATACAATACGCCCAGTGCCCAATCTTGCCAAATGAATAAGATAGGAGTTTGATGAATTGGCACTCGTAAGGGTATGATGATTACTAGCTCAAGTAGTAAACCAAAAAGCAAAGGGATAATCCCAAGCAGGATAGTACTCGCTATTATTGTTTTGATACCTAACAGACACCATTGCTTGAGTCTTTCGATCATTGCTACCCGACCCTGAGGCAACCATCCTAGGACCAAGCTGATGGCTCTAGCTACTAGCCAGCAAAGATAAAGCCCGCAAGCTGCGGTGTATAGTTCATGGACTTTAACTTCCGTTTGGGCATCCGTAGCAGATATTTGGGGAGCCGGTGGAGGGGCGCCTACTAGCCAGAGAGCCATCACACTGCGGCCCAGCCACACCGGCAAGGTCAGCGCTATCAAACTCGATGCGACCAGTGACAGGCAAATTGAGATGAGGAGTCCGATAAGTCTTGCAATAAAGAATGAAGGGCGTGTGTATGCTTGAAAACCTGTAAAAATAAGGCAATTGATATTCGGAAAAAATAAAATGATATAGTTGAAATGATTGGTGAGTATATCTTCAGTTCAAATACTGCTTTATTCAGATAACAGTACAAATTAGGTTTATAAATCTGCATATTTCAGTCTGAATGTCGTATTAAAATTCAAATTTTATTGCATTTCTCATTCTCAATGTGGAAAATAAGGTTGTATGTAGTACATTGGCATCATCAACTTCTTTAAAACCATTGAAGTATCCATTCATTTATAAATTGTGTTCTGTTCTACACTGAAAGCTGATGCTGAACTATTTGATGTAACATTCAACTGGAAATGACCTCTTATCAACTGCATCATTAACTGAAAACGCTGCCAATGCTACTTCTGCTTCTACTTCTTGATGTCAAACTGGCCTCCTTATGTTTGGCAGTGTATTCAGGATTTTGGTCATTGTGGCTGCACTGCTAACTGTCCTGCATCCTTTATCTGCTTTGCCAGATTCTCGACCTTTGCAATGTGTTATGCAACAGAGTCACTTGGATCCATCTTAAATACATAAAACGTTCATCTTATTAGTCTCAGATTTAAGCAGATAAATTTAGTCAAGTTTGTAGAGAATTTCCAATTTTCGATTAACGTCATTCGTGTGTAAGTAATGGCAGCTGTAAGCATAAACATAGCACTGGAATAATTTTTTTTCGATCTACTTTACCCATCACCATCGACTGTTGGCATTGGTGAGGAATCATCAACAACATTGTAAATTCTTTTTGCTTTCAAGGCACACTTATTGATCTGGAATCTCCACTGGTGATAATTTTGCCCATCGAATTGGTTCATACTGTATACGTCTACAGCTTTGTCAGACATGTTTATATTCTTTATTAAAATACTGTAGACTGTCACAGTTTCGCATAGGACAACAAACTTTCCCTTTTTTTACTGGCAAAAAAGAGAAAAACCTCGCCGGCACTATTTCCTTCAGGTTAGTTTTTTTTTATTCAGTCGACAAACGGCCACTTGTTTATTTCGACAAAAGTTTTACTAGGCCAAAACCTCTTGTGGGATTTATTGAATAAACATGTCTTCTTCTTTTCTTGAAGTTCTTGGTTATCTGACTCCTCTCGGTACCAATTCCACCAGTTCAGGTGTGGAAACATGTTGTTGAAAAACGTAGTTACGAAGCAATTCAACCTTAACATGTAGGTGTCAACAGACTCACTAACAAATACCTACACTGCTGTTAGTACTTGACAAAAGACTTTGACATTAGACATATGACTGACAATACAGACATATGACTGACAATACTGACATACAACTATTCACATATTCAATGTTGACAACCTAACTAAAACAATTTATTATACAAAATTAAATTTTTCTCAACATATTTCATAGCCACTCAAGGAGTGCAAGAATATGTGATCTTCGGATTTTATCTATGATAGACATGACATAAAGATCATTAGAAAGGAAACAACCAAAAACTCTAAGTGGAGTTTTAGTGTTAAGTGTCAAAATCATCTCCACAACAATACTCAGAATAATCTGAATTACAAAGGTAGAAAACGAGCAGAAAATAACTTCTTTCCTGGCAAATACTACGCAAAACATTGAATTATATCCACTCGTAATCTATCATGTAAATGAATAAAGAATGCAAATATTTCTTTCTTCGAACATGCGATCTTGCTTTCAACGAGACAGACATGCCTGACAACCTGTAGATCGGTTTCGGGTTTATTGGCACTCATCGGTATAGGGTAGTCAACCGAGTAGAAATCCTGAAATCTCCACTCGAGGCGAAGTCTGAATCGATGAAAGCAATAACGCATATTTGATAGCAGTGAGCCTTCACCCTAGAAGGGCATGGAGATGGCGACACCAAGCAACGGAGAAAGAAACACTACATAAAGCTCCCATATCGATGAAGAGAAAGAAACGGAGACTGTTCTCGAGCAAACGTATGATCCAGGTAGAAGAGGATAACAAAGAAGCTGATAATTCCATCATGGATGATATGGAATATATTTATATCTGTGACGTTTCAATCGAAGGCGATGAACTTGCAATTACTGGCCCATCAAGAATAGTGAAGCGAAGAAGAATGCGCTAAATTTTGGATCAGGCCTACCGAAGGTAACACGAAAAAAAAACGCGCCACTTACTCTACCACAATGTGTTTTTGGAACAAACTCGTGTTGGAATAGACTTGCACCGCTCGTACACTAAAACTATTCATTTCAAAACAAAGGAGGTCACTACATGAATTGTAAAAAAAATTGCTCTAATAAAATTTATTACATAAGGATTCGAAAATAAGATACTATTGAAAACTGTTTTTATGAGCCATATTCTTCAATATGGCGGCGCGAGTGGCAATAATACGAGGTGGCAATGTAGAAATTCGGAAAGACCATCTCAAAATCTATAAAATCACAAATTTTCAAAAGTTTACAGCAAAAAGTACTAAATGACTGGACTTATGGAAAAGGAATTGCAACTATAACAATTGGAGATTTCGTGTGGAAATCATGTTGGAAAAGGAAGGCGTGAAAGAAGTGGTAATGATGCAAAGGGAGGATTAGAGAAATTGAGCGCCTATCATAAAACTAAGTACGACAAGAATGATACGAAAGCGAAATGTATCATAGTGCAATGCATGACAGACAAGCATTTGGAGTATATCAAAGATGCGAAAACAGCGCAAGAAATGCTGAAAAACTTACAGAATGTTTTTGAAAGAAAGAGCACTCATTCAAAGCTGTATATAATGAAGAAGTTATTGAAATTGAAATGTACCACAGAAGAACTACAGGAGCATTTAATGAAAGTAGAAAGTTTGCTGCGAGAGCTAGAAGGAGCAGGAGCAACACTAGACGAGAGTGACAAAGTATGTTATTTACTTTTAACGATGCCTGAAAAGTATGAAACCGTCATCATGGCAACTGAAACTGTCACAACAAATATCACATTAGATTTTGTAGAAAGCAGACTTCTCGACGCAGAATTGAAATTCAAGGATTCTCAACCTGAAACAACTAATAATCGGAACTCAAAAAGGTGAACAGAACAACGAATGTTATTGCTGTGGAGGTAATCATTTTTTGCGTGATTGTCCGAAGAACAGCAATAAGAGTCAACCAATGAGCAGAGGTCAGTAGGTACCGAGGAATGTCCAGAAGAAACAGAGGATACTCATAAACTAAATATATAAAGTACATTTAAATACTCACTACTCCTCCGCAATGAAAATACTTGAAACAATTTTCAAATTGTAAATAAAAAAAATTAATGTGATTAAACATTCAACTTGTTTTTGAAAAATTACAATTTTTGTTTACAAAGTGATTTTTTAAAAATGTCTGCCACATTATCATCAGAAGAAACATACATCATTCCTATCAGCCCTTCAACTACAATATCTTTAATAAAATAAGCTTTAATGTCCATATTTTCTGATCTCTCACTATCTTCGAAACTTTCGATCGAACGTAAAGTACTCTGATTATCTATCATCAGGATTGTCTTAAAATTTTGTATACCGAAATGAGCAAAAATACATCGCAAATACAAAATTTCGGAAGCTGCAGCTGCACTTGCAATATATTCGGATTCAAAACTTGATTGTGCTAATACAGTTAGCTTTTTCGAGATCCAGGATACCAAATTCTTGTTGTGAAAGACTGCACATCTACTTACACTCTTTCTGTCCAGATGATCACTTCTCTAATCAGTATATGCTATTATTTCTGAAGTTTCCAGATTATATGCTTCATAGGTCAAACTTAGATCAACAGTGTGTTTTAAATACCGAAGTATTCTCTTCGCTGCTAACCAAAGCTGTCGAGTAGGTTTACCTAAGAATCTGCTCAGAAATATAACACATAGAGTAATGAACCAATCAATTCTCTGTAGGGTATATTCTTGATAATTTCTTGTCAATCAAGTTTGGTTCCATAGGAATCAAGGTCGATTTGCATTCTTGCAAATTGAATTTTTCAATCATTTTGTTGATCAGTATGGTTTGTGAAATATACTTTTTGCCGTTTCTTGTTTGGATATGGATACCCAAGAAATGTTTGAGTTGTCCAAGATCTTTGGCTTTGAATTCAATTTCGAATTGACTCAAAATATGAGAAATATCTGGACCTGTCAGAATTATGTCATCCACCCAGAGTAAAAGCCATAAGTTTTCACCTATATACAGGCAAAAATCATTTTCAGGTCTTTTCAGGTTGTTTTTATCAGCAAATTATTGAAATCTTTCATTCCAAATTTCAGGAGCTTCTCGTAAATCATATAATGCTTTTGTCAATTTGAGTGAATCATATTGCATGTCAATTTTAACTCCTACTGATTTATATTGTTTTCAACAGAAAACGAAAATCCCAAAGATTATGACCAAGCAATAAGGGCAAGACTGGAGAAATGCTATAAATGAAGAACTAGAAGCACATGAAGAATTTGACATATGGGAACCAGTTATTTTACCGAAAGACAAAAAAGGTATCAATACAAGATGGATTTTCACAACGAAGCAGAATGGACTGAAAAAAGCAAGATTCTTTGCCGAAGGTTTTCAAGAAGAATATCATTACAATGTTTACGCACCAGTTGCGATATATCATACAATCAGAATGTTTATTGCACATGCTCTACGAAATAATTGGGATATTAGACAATTAGATATTGCCACTGCTTTTCTAAATGGAAATCTAAACATCGATATCTACATAAAAATGAAGGAGTTAAAATTGACAAGCAATATGATTCACTGAAATTGAGAAAAGCATATGGTTTACGAGAAGCTCCTAGAATGTAGAATGAAAGCTTTCAAGAATTTGCGGATAAAAACAACCTGAAAAGACCTGAAAATGATTTTTTCCTGTATCTAGGTGAAAACTTTATTCTGGGTGGATGACATAATTCTGACAGACCCAGATATTTCTCATATTTTGAGTCAATAGGGTTGTACACCTTTTTTCAAAAATTATATATGTGAAACGCGGGTCCCCAGAGAATACGTCGATATTTTTTTGAAATTTTTATTTTCAAGGGCTTTTCCAAAATCGGCAATCAAAAATCGAAAATTCCCCATCCTTTTCTAATAATGTGACGTCACCTGGTAGGTTGGTTTAGGTTCTGTTCCATTAATCGAAGTGGAAGAAGAATTGACAATCTCTGTCATCTTTGACAGATGGCGGTAAAAAATTACTGGGCGATTTTAATTCTTCCTGCGAAAATATATTCGGATGATTAAAGGTAAGTTACTATTGAGTTTTATTTCATTGTTCAGCGTTCATTATACCCCTCACCGACCACTTTTTTCAGAAAGTCTAAGCATTCAAAGACTTGTTGTGCTTCATGTAGCAACAATAATGTGGATTCTCGAAATTCATATTTGTACTCCAAGTGTTAATATGAGACAAACTTTGTGTTTTGCAGTAGGACAATACATAGCTACATCTGCAAGTAATTGCTGTGAAGATAATTTTGATCTAAGTTAAAATTATTATCCTTATTCTTTTAATCTTTGTATTTTTTTTTTTTTTTTTGTGGTTTGGCATCAAAACAAAAGTTTTTTTTGCCACAGACTTTTTAATCTTTGTACATGAACATCATGAGAACCTGCGGAGTGAGAGCACAAACTATTTTAGTAATAGGTATAAGCTAATAAACCAAATCCTTATTGTCATGCTCTTCTGTAAATAATAAATGTTTTCCTAGTGAGTTTATATGAGATATCTTCTTTACATTATATTGTGAATAATTATAATATCAACTTGTGTTGTTTATTTAAAATATTATCAGATGCACCATTACACTTACCTTCTTTTCCCAGACAATAAAGTTATTAATTGAATTGATTCTTCATTTTTATTTCTCTATTTTATAGTGTCTTTGAGTTCAATCGTCTCATTGACTTCGCTGAGGTGGTATTGAAAATCCTATAGAAATATTAACTCATATAAAATACCTGACTTGTGTTATATAAATGATAAACAATCAATGAATGCGCCCTTTTAAATATTTTGAATTAGTTTCGTTATCGAAAAAAATTTGAATTGAAAATTGACATATTGTCATCTGACTTATCTGCCATCACTTATGTCAAAAAATTCTTCTTCCCTATTATTTTCGATATTTTTACGATACCATCCCGATCTACCAGGTGACGTCAGCAGAAATATGGTGCTGCCAAATAATTATTTTTGATTTCGATTTTCTCGAGCATAAAAGAATATTCCGATTTAATTTTGATGCCATGTCGGTAGTAGTTTAGTAAGGTATCGGAAAACGATTATTAATTCTGCTAAAGCTTTAGAGGTCTATGACCCTATTAGACATTGAATTCGAAGCCAAAGATTTTGGACAACTCAAAAATTTCTTGGGTATGCAATTCCGAACAAGAAACGGTAAAAAGTATATTTTATAAATTCAATTTGCAAGAATACAAATCGATATCCTGCCATATTTCTGAACATATTTTTAGATAAACCTACTCCACAGCTTTGGTTAGCAGAGAATACTTCGGTATTTAAAATACACTGATCTAAGTTTGACCTATGAAGCACCTAATCTGGAAACTTCAGAAATAATAGCATATACTGATGCTGATTGGGGAAGTGATCATCTGGACAGGAAGAGTATAAGTGGATGTGCAGTGTTTTACAACAAGAATTTGGTATTCTGGATCTAGAAAAAGCAAACTGTAGTAGCACAATCAAGTTTTGAATCCGAATATATTCCAAGTTTTGTATTCGCGAGGTAGTTTTGCAGATTTCGGTATACAAAATTTGAAGACAATCCTGATGATAGATAATTAGAGTGTTTTACATTCGATCGAAAGTTTCGAAAATAGTAAGAGATCAAAACATATAGTCATTAAAGCTCATTTTATAAAAGATATAGTAGTTAAAGGGCTAATGGAAATGATGTATGTTTCTTCTGATAATAATACACTCATACACAGAGAGTAAGACGTGTAAGACGTGTTATTAAATCGCTCCCGAAAATGAGCTACAAATGCTGTAAACTTAAACCTTTTGTCCATTATGTGTGCACAAAGTGTTCTAGTGTGTTTCACAAAAGTTGTGTGCAGCAACATCTGAAGAAAAAAGTTAAGTTTGTTAAAGATAATAAAATCATCTGTTGTCAAGATGACAGTGAGAGTGAAAAAGAAAAAGAAACCAGCTTATTATTAGAAAAAACAATTAACGAACTTGAAGAAGATGGATTTTTGAAAGACAAATTCATTCAGAAATTAAAAGATGAAAACCGAATTGCAATACAGCAGGCATTAGACACTGAGAAAGAAATGAATTCACTTTTAGATAAGCAAAAAAAACTCATTGAAGAAATGGACAGTAAAATTAAGGAATTGAAGAAAGATATCGCGGAAAAAGTGGTATCTGTAAAAACAACGGACACACAAACATGCACCCATGACATGAATCACAAGTCTACAATGACCGATCCATCTTTCAACAGTGGCGCAGACATTGAGGAGCCAAAAAATATTCAGAAGATCAGTGGTAAAAATAAAATGAAGAAAAAAGTGCAACTGGCCGGGACATATGTGAGGATGTCGAAGAAAAATATTAAAATAAAAGCAAAAATCACCAAATGCCAGCAGTGTAAAAATAATAAGATCTCCAAGAAAAATGAATCGAAAAGAAAATCCAGTGGTAAGTTCTTGGAAGAGATAATCAACCAAGATACAACCCTTCATGATGAAATTCAAGAATTGGAACAGCAGGATTGTATGAAAAAATCTGAAAATATTGATGATAGTCCAGATAAAATAAATGAACAGATAAAAGGTAAATCAAAAATCCTTATATTAGGTGATCAATATGCGATAGGCTTTTCAAAGGTAGTCAAAAAGAAGAAGTCACACTGCAATGTGATGGAAATCATCAAGCCAGAAACTGAACTTTCAGAGTTGACAAATAATATTTTTGATTATAGTTTGTGCTATGGTCAGAATGACTATGTTATAGTGATGTTCACTACTAAAAATATCAGTAACACTAAAAATTTGAATAAAGCACTGAAAAATATTTTGTTAATCAGTAAAACTACGAACTTGGTAATAATTTCAGAATGTGACACTCCAGTTGATAGCATTATAAATCATAAAATACGTAATGCTGTGAATTATACTCTTCGACATGTGAGAAATTGTTCTATAACATTTCTTGTTGATAAAAAAGAACAAGGTAGTAAATTTGATATTTGTTTTGTACTTGAGAATGATGTGTTTGACCGAATGCATAAAAATGTTGTTCTCACTACAATACAGACAATTGAAGATTCAAATTTTCAGACTACATGCACCAAGGAAATGATTATTTGACAAAGATTGAACTAACTGGCCAAGCTAAATATCTGAATGACTACTATATCATACTACATCAGAATATGCAATGCTTAAAAAATAAAACTTTAGAATTAGAAATATTTTTAGAAACTTTTGAATCTCAACCATTATTTATTTGTTTAACCGAACACTGGTATACGGAGCAAGAACAATGTCTTATTACATTAAGAGGCTACCAGTTAGTTTCGGCTTTTTCAAGGACTCATAAAATACACGGTGGATCATGTATTCTTGTAAAAAATTCATTAGATATAATTGACATCTCAGAAATTAAACATAAAAGTGTAGAATGTGTAATTGAATGTTCAGCTGTAATCTGTAAGTCTCTTGTGTTAGTTGTAATATGTATTTATAGACCTCCTAATGGAGATATTGATTCATTTTCACAAATACTTGGTGAAATACTCGACTATGTGCAAAATAAATACAGAAAATATAGAATAGTACTCTGTGGAGACTTCAATATCAATCTACTGCATAGAGAAAATGAAAAAACCCATTCTTTTTTGAATCTGTTATATATGTACAATCTAAAAAAACAAATTCATGAACCAACTAGAATAACACGCCGAACTTCTACATTGCTGGATAATATTTTCATAAACTTTGATAATGGCTCTCCTGGTGAGGTAGTTACATCTGCTCTATCGGATCATGAAGCCCAAATTCTGAGAATAAACAACCCTAAGCAGGCTGAAGCCGTGTCCAATGAATCAAGGACTAAAAGGAGGATATTTTCAGACTCAAAACTAACCCAGTTGAGAGATGAACTACATACCTTTAAATGGATAAACCTCTATTCCTTCAATGATCCGAATGAAGCATATGACTACTTTCTTGGAACATTGAAACAATTGATGGATTTAGTTGTTCCCTTGAAGAAGGTAATGAGTAATGGAAAAAAGAGAGATTGGATAACCATTGGCATCAGAACATCAAGTAGACAAAAGAAAATACTGTATCAACAACAGAGAAATGGAACTATATCAAAGGATACTTATAAAAATTACTGTAGGATTTTAAAATCAGTGGTAGATCAGGCCAAAAAACTATCTAATATTAATTATATTCGAGAATCAAACAATAAATCCAAGGCAGTATGGAATCTTGTTAAGACATATACTGGCCACTCAAATGGTCTGAAGGACTCCATAATAAAAAATATTGACCCCAATGCAAACAATAAAACATCGGTTCTAAATAAAGTGAATAATTTTTTCATAAACAGTTGTCCCGATCTGAGATGTGGTAATCTTATAGAAAATGCTCGTTTTATGCCAAATCTTTTTGAAAAGAGTATATTTTTTTTGCCAACAAATCCACAGGAGGTTTATGATACAATTATGATGTTAAAAAACACTAGATCAGTCGGTGAGGATGAAATACCAGTAAAGCTTTTAAAATATGCAGCCTATGAGTTATGCGATCCTTTGGCATACCTAATTAACATTACTTTCTCAACAGGAATTTTTCCGGATAAACTAAAAACGGCATTTGTGAGAGCTGTTTTTAAAAAAGGTGACAAAAGTCTCATTAATAATTATAGGCCTATTGCAATTTTGTCAAATATCAGTAAGATTTTCGAAAAAATAATATGTGCAAGATTGACTAACTTTTTGGAATCGAACAATCTTTTATGTGACAGACAAAATGGATTCAGGAAGAATAAATCAACTATTCGAGCTACTTATCAGGCATTATGTAGGGTAATCGAATCTCTCAATGAAAAACAGGTAACCACTGCTGTCAATCTCGATCTTTCAAAGGCATTTGATAGTGTAGACCACCTCCTGTTGGCCAAAAAATTGTCCTGTTATGGCATTAGAGGGTTAGCACTCAATCTACTCACTTCCTATCTCAATAACAGGTATCAATGTGTGACTGAATTGAATCCAGATGACCTTTTCATACCTGAAAAACTACTGATTACTCGAGGTGTTCCTCAAGGATCAGTGCTGGGCCCCCTGTTGTATATCCTTTATACCAATAATGTTCCTGAAGTTATTAGTGAATATATGATACAATATGCTGATGACTGCTCGATTATATTCAGTTCTGATGATGGTCAGGAATCAATACGATACAATATCACTAAAACTTTGAATACATTGGAAGAATATTTTACAATGCATAATCTGAAGCTGAATACCAATAAGACTCAAATAATTCCTTTTGCTCAAAAAATCAATTTGGATAGCTTCAAAAATGGCACAAGTTCCTTAAATCCTGTATCTAAACTTTCTTTTCTTGGTATCACGCTTGATTCTAAGCTAGATTGGAAGAGTCATATAAGTGAGCTTTCGAAAAATTTATCGAGATACTGCTATGCCTTGAAAGTCATATCACAAAATGTATCCACAGATGCAGCATTGCTAGCATATTATGCCTATGTGCAAAGTCACATTAGATATGGTATCATTTTCTGGGGGACATCAACAGATGTTAGGAAGATATCCATATTGCAAAAGCGTTGCTTGAGGAACATTTTTAATGTTTCACGGAGAGTCAGTTGTAGGTCTTTATTTGTAGATAAGAAGATTCTCACTTTAACTAGTATATTGATCTATGAAGCAGTTATATTTGTAACCGAAAATATGGAGCTATACACATGTTATGACAGAAATCATAGACATAATACTCGAAGTAAAAACAAACTTCTGAATATTAGGCCCAACTTTACATATGTACAGAAAAATATTCCGTTTTCAGTAATTAAAATATACAATGAATTACCTGAATCATTGAGAACTGAGCCCATTAAGAAACTGAAAATCAAATTGAAAAACTTACTATTGGAAAAATCATACTATTCACTGGACGAGTATTTCACTGATACATTATAGTCCTAATATTTATTTTATTTATTTTGTTTTCTTATATTTTTGTGGTTTTAAAGACTCACTTTTTTATCTCCTGTCCTTATCTAGACAGCTGATATTAAATATGTGTGGAAGTGTGAGGGTGTATATGAGTGTCTGTGTATACATCTTTTGTGTATGCATAGTATATAGATAATAATGACTGTGATAACCATGTTATTTAATTTTGTTTCTTATCTTTAAATCTATACACATTATTTTTATTTTTATTTTGATGAATGTACCTGATTGCTTTTACAAGCTTGATTGTATTGATCTGTATATATATATATATTGACATGTTCTACACCTGAAAAGGTATATTTTTTGAAAGAACTAATAAAGGATATCTATCTATCTATCTAATGTGGCAGACATTTTTACAAAATCACATTGATTTGTTAGTGAAAGGGCAAACAGAACACTTTTGGATAAGGTTAGGTCAATGTTTGTCGAAACAAATCTACCTAAGCATTTATGGGGAGAAGCCGTTCGTAGTGCTGCTTATCAAATTAATAGATCACCAACAACTGCATTGAATCATGATTTACCAGTAAATATATACTATGGCAAGACATACATTAGTAAACTCAGAATATTCAACATTAAAGCTTGGGCACTGAAAATACCAAATTCATGTGGAAAATTAGAGACAAAAGCAATACCACTTCGTATGGTTGGATATAACACAAATATATACAGATTATGGAATCCCCTAACTGATGAAATAATATTATCAAGAGATGTGAAATTCGACGAATATGATATAAGATAGGAAATACTTAGTACATAATGAAACAGAAAAAGATCAAGAGGAAAATCAAAAGCAGAAATCGGATGATATTGAAAAACGAACTGAAAAAGATGAAGAAAATCAGGAGAATGAAAAATGTTTTGAACATAGTATGGGCAAAAGACAACCAAAACTACCAGCAAGATTTAATGAATATTAACTGTATTATGAATATTTTTTTCTATTGAATTTTGGTGAAAATTCTATCAATAATTCACGAGAAAAATGCAAATATCTGTTCTGGGAACTTTGATCAAAATGTCAGACTTTATTTTATTTTACAGCAACTAATAAGTCATTATACAGATAATACTCATAAACTAAATATACAAAGTACATTCAAATATTTACAGAATATTCCTGGAAAGAAAGCGAAGTTTGCAATTCAACGACGAAAAATAATCATTTAAGTGAAGGCTTTGCATGAATGTGGAATTAGGGCACAAGTAGATCCCACCGAAGCCAAAGATTTTCAAGTTACAATTCAAACATTGAATGAGTTGATATACATTCAACTGACTTCATTTAGAAATCGGGTATTTATCAACGAACGAAGGAGTTTATGCACAAGGCAAAATTCATTAGGATTTCGATGAATTGCGTATTTCGTAATCGTCTAACTAGATGGCAATTTGTGCAACGATGCTTGCAACATTTCTTGCAAAGGTGGCATTTGGAATAATTGCTTACTCTGCAGCAACGAGGCGAATGGACTTCTTTTTCACATGTAATTCCTACTGTGGAAATGATGAATTATCTGCACCCTTACATTGAAAGCTTGCGCAAATTATAAAATTGTATCCTGGGCAAGACGGTATAGTAAGAGTGACACAAGTGAACACGATCACCGATTATGCCCATTGCCTTTTCAATAAGTAGACAATATTGTTCCTTAGTAGTGTAGTTTGTAGAAAATGATGTATTATTTTGGTGGGCGGAATGTTTCATATTCATTGTTCGTTAAACTTCAATTTGAATATTTTCGGCAAATCAGCGCCGTTGGTCACGAGAACAGTCGATGAGACTCCCTCACTTGAATAAAATAAATAATATAATTCGTTGTTAAAAAGTTACTCGTCTACAGATTCACCCACATTCCATCAGGTTATGGGCCCAGGATCGCTGAAACAGTAGTTGGAGTATATATTAACGAATCTGTTGTGAGATAGATAATTTTTGGTTCCTTTATACGTAAATTTTTTCCAAAAAAGCGTCAATGGCAATCATTTGTTGTCCACATAATCTGCAATTTTTTGGCGTGTTTCACTACGAATAAACGACTTCAATTCTCTCTTCATTTGCATTAGATTACCAATTCCGTGTAAGTATAAAGGTATGGTGTTATACATTTTCGGAGCTAGATATCGGTAGGACCGTTGCCCAACCAAATTTTGTGTATGGGGAACTTTGTGGAGATACTTTTTCCGTGTGGGGTAGAAGTGAGATGGCAAGATGAAAGTGCTTTGATTTTTATGGTATGTTAGGATTACATTATAATAATAATGTTGTCGAAGATCGAAAACATTAGCCTCGTTGAAGAGTTTATCCGAGTATCGTAAGTGACTCTCAATCAAAGAACGATACAGAATTTTAAGCTGATGAGATGTTAGTATATCATATATATATATATATATATATATATATATATATATATATATATGAACCCTTTTACCCTCAGGGTGTCGGGTTAACATTTTGTTGTTGCCTTATGAACTTTTTCCATTCTTTTCTGTCTCTAGTCAGTGTCTTTGCTTCGTTCCATTGTTTATTTCTTCCTTGTAGAATATTTCCTATCATGTCGTTACAGGTTTTTTCAGGTCTTCCTTGTCTTCTCTTGTTTTGTGTTTTCGCTTCATAAATTTGTTTCACAGGTCTATTGTTTGGCATTCTCTGTATGTGTCCCCACCATCCTAATTGTTTTTGTTTTATAAATGAAATAATGTCTTCTATGTCTAGTTCTTCTCTTATTCGTGTATTTTTTATCTTATCTCTCCTTGTCACTCCTATAACTCTTCACAGGTATTTCATTTCTGTTGCTTGTATTCTACTTTTGATTTTTTGTTTTGTTAATATCCAAGATTCACACCCATACGTCAATACTGGCAATAGATTGTTTTGAATAGTTAGTATATCATTCAGATATTTAATTTTTTATATAATCTTACGTAGTTTGTCGCAGACATAGTCGATTTGTGAGTCCCATCTAAGGTGGGAGTCTATGAATACACCTAAGTATTTAACTTTTTGTTGGGTAAAATTGTATTCTGTTGACCGTTTGTAGAAACTGTGAGGCAATTAAATGATGGTGAGTTGGAACGATTGGAACTAAATGGTAGATAAAACGTTTTTTCAAGGTTCACAGTAAGTAGTATTCAAGCCAATTCAAAATACATTCAGAGACTCTGGATCAACTAGGAAGGTTGGTCTTCTACGGAACCTAGTTACTACCCAGTTGAAAAATTGTGCCTCCGTTGATGATTATGTGAATAAAATCATCATGACTGCACATCGATTGAATGCTCTACAATTCAAGGTCAAAGATGAATGGATAGGAACATCACTATCAGCAGGTTTACCGGATTAATATCGACCAATGATAATGGGGTTAGAAAGTTCTGGCATTTCCATCACAGCAGACTCAGTGAAGATGAATTTACTGCAAGATGTGAAATCAACTGTTCAGTGCGAAAGTTCTTTATATTCAAAAAGTGGATTCAAGAAAGGAAAAGGACCACGTTGTTACTCTTGCAATAAATATGGTCATAGATTCTAAAATGCGACCAGGAGGTGAAAGAGAAACCGAAAAACAAAAGTGATAAAGCATTTGTAGCATTTTTCTCTCAATCAAAAGTTAATCGATATACCGATTCTTGTGCTTCGACTCATAAAACATCCATTTAAAAATGGTTGAATCGAACCTCAGCATCCAAAAAAAATGAAGGTGACAACTCTGAATAACACCGAGATGTTAGCAGAAGCAGTTGGAAAAAAGTTAATTTGTCACTATCTGTTGAAAATAGAAGAAGTGAGATAGTGGTCGAAGATGTATTGTTGGTATCAAATGCTGCAGTGAATTTACTGTCATCAGAATAGTAAATAAAGATCACACTGTAATATTTGATTCGAATAGCTTGCTTAGGAATAACAGGTGGTATGAGAACGACGCCTACCAGAGCCCTTGAGGTTCTTTTAGGTTTGCCGCCTCTACATCTGATTATAGAACATGAAGCGATGCGTACTGCTTACAGACTCAAAGGTGCAAACCTGTGGATCGAAACAGCAGAAGTTGCACATTCCCTCATTTGAAACAAGGCGAAGGAAAGCTGTCTTACACTCCTGATGGAAAAAGACAGCACCCTACCGCTACTGAATTTCAGAAAAGCCCCGAATATAATCATTCCCACGAGGGATGAATGGAACGAAGATGCACCTGAAATACCTCCATCAATTGGGTCAATTTGGTACACAGATGGCTCAAGACTTGGAGTTAGGTCTGGTGCAGGGGTATATAAAGGAGGGACAGGAAAAAAAGTTCGATTCCTTTAGGCGAATACGCCTCAGTGTTCCAGGCAGAATTACTTACAATACTAACCTGTGTTCATGAAAATCTCGACAAGAAAGATAAAAGACCAAACACAATATGCTCGAACTGTAAAGCTGCAATTTTGGCATTGCGATCCAACAGGATCACATCCAAATTAGTGTCCGAGTGCAGAAATGCCTTGGAAAGCCCTGGAAACGAGGAGGCGGACAGAATAGCGAAGATCGGTTCGGAAGCAATTCCAATTGGACCTGAACCAATACTGGGAATTCCCAGCAGTATGGCTGCATCCACCATGAAGGGATTGCTACAAAGGCAATTCCTCGAATCATGGCAGCATACACCTGGAATGAGACAATCGAAGCTACATATATCAGAACCTTCTATTAGGCTCACGAAAGAGATCCTATCACTTAAAAGACGAGATCTCAAAATGATAGTTTGTCTACTAACGGGACATAACCATCTCAATTGGTACTTGGAGCTAATCGGGATCAAATACGATAACCTCTGCAGATGGTGCTTGGAGGATGATGAGACATCATCGCACATCCTCACTGAGTGCCCCGCACTGGTGCACCAGAGAAAAACTGCCTTTGGGAACATCGTGATGCGCCCACAGGATGTGAAGGTGATTCAACTAAGGAAGCTTCTAAATTTCGATAAGGAAATTGGCATGCCGAATCGAAAGCTATGTGGGTGCACAAAGGGCCCGACTAAGTGCAAGGGTAATCATACCCACCCACCAGTGCAAACAAGAAGAAGAAGAAGAAGGCCCTGTGTAACAGTTTAGGTTCATTCTCGGGTTCATCAAATCAATTATTTTCATAATAATCAAAACATTTTATTATTGCTAAAACTATTTCACCAACCTCATTAAAGATGATGATTCAGTTATTTGATATGTTTAATATTTGGCAATTGAATTATTGTACCTACATCGATTAATACAATGTAAGCGATTTTATGGTGGAATAATACCGAAGTGATGTGGACTATGAAAATGATTTGAATGATTAATAATAAAGAAAACTTGGTCTGAGATGGTCCTCAAGTTGTTTGAATGTTCCCGGCCTTACATGGCGATCCTGCCTTGGAATGGGGAAGACCACTAAGTGATGAAATCCTTCCAAACCTCTTTTAATCGACGAATAATGATATTTATTCAGTGTATATACAATATTATGGATCAAAATCAAAGCAAATAGATTCTACAGCGTTTTGAAATCAGCATTTTCATTCAAAATTAAAAAACGCCAGAAATAAGTGGGCGGTGCTATAAGGCTGTGACGTACTACCCCTTGAGTCTATCTCTGTTTGTTTCCATCATATTTCCTTTTTTAACACCATTGAAGCGTTGTCAAAGTTACTAGCCGATGACACTTTATGTCTCTGCTATATTTTCTCAAAAATCTATCGATTAGTGATAATTATATTATTTCATGATAATTTGTGAAATAAACATTATTTCTATTGTGTTAATCTCTATATATTATGTCGGAAATGAGTTTGTCTATTTTGGTTCGGCAACACTGCTTTTGGTGAAACATGAAAAGCGTTATGTGACAGAAATTCTATGCATTCATGCATTCTATGCTCTATGCAATGTCCGTGATCCGTGACCTGTGTATGATCTCGTTTTTGTTTTGAGGTTATTTGAGTTGTTTATTTTTTGTTGTACTTCACTAGTTGAGTAGTTGTATCACTTCGAAAAATCCAATAAAATGGAAACAAGATTTGAGAAAGCCACGAATCAAAATTTGCCTGTAGTAGATTCAACCATGGTATTCGAATATGGCATCAATAATCCCGATTTTCAATCTGCTGAGTTGAAAAATAGAAAGGCGAGCAGGTAAATTTGGAAAGGAAATATTTTATTATAAGGATTTAAATCTATTTTTTTTTTTCAGAGCAACAAGAGAATCATATGGAGATAAGGCGATTGGGTATGTGCAAGTGAAGAGAGTTGGTTATTTATGCATTGTAGTGAAGGCAAAGATTACTCCTGAACACAAAGTACATAACAAAGGATACAATGTTGTTGCCGAAATTGATGAAGCCAATGAGGTTAGTTCAAAGTGTCAATGCTTTGATTGTGCATCATCAAAAGGTGGGAAAAACCAATTAACCTTGCAGTTTATTGTAACTAATCATTCAATTTCAGGAGGATGTAAACACAGTGTGGCATTTTTATTATGGCTACATAGAAGATCTGAGGAACCTTCAGTCACTTCTGTTGCATGTTACTGGAAAGGTTCAATTCTTTCAAAAGTGGGTTCATCAGAGAAATGGATGAGTTTGTCACAGTTGGCAAAAACACAAGTACCTACTCTGCCACAAGTACCAAGTGGACTCTTCGAAGAAATTTTAAGTGAAGGCAGAAAGAGAAGGTGTCAGGGAACTATATTTCAGGAAGCTTTTGATTCAGATCCAATTTCAAGGGTATCTTTGCATAAGTTGATTTTGAAATGTAAAGCAGAAACTGAAGTTCTGAGTGCAAAAGGATTCATAAGTTTTGTAAAATATAATATTTCACTTGATGATTGTGTGAAGGTGCAATCCATAACAATGAATCAGCACAAATCTTCCAAATGGTATGAAGTACGGTATGGAAGAATCACTGCTTCTAAACTATATGAAGCCTCAAGATGCAAAACATTTGATGGAAGTTTAGTTGAAGAAATTTTAGGAGGAGGAAAGTTGATAGAAACAGAAGCTATTTCTAGAGGTAAAAGGTTGGAAAAAGATGTATTGAACAAATTTGCCAAACTTATATATATACATCAATAGTAGCCAGTATCCAATTTTTGGAGCTTCTCCTGATGGTTTAACTGATAGCCATGTGATTGAAGTCAAGTGCCCAATGAAAGACAAAACTGTATCAAATTATATTGATAGTAATGGTAGAATATGCAAAAAACCATATGCACAAATCCAACTGCAGATGTTGATGACTGGCAAAGCCAAAGGGTATTTCTGTGTAGCTGATCCAAAATTTGAAACAACTGAGAAATTTCAGCTTTTGGAAGTGAGCTATGACCCAGATTTTTTACTAACCATTCTTGAAGAAGCTGAATATTTTTGGAGAACAGTTATTTTCACCCATTTAAGTAAACTTTAGACTGCCATTTTAGTTTTCATTTATTTATAAATTATGTATTGTTTCATAATTTTTTATATCAATTACTAATGCTATTATGACCTGTGAATTTTATTTGTATGATTATTAATTTTTTTTATCTTGAATAAACTGATAAGATCATTGCTGATTTTCTTGAAAATAATTATAAGTTCTAAATTATTGCTCAACAGTGTTGAAAATAATCCATACTATTTGATTAAAAGAATGATTATCTTTAATAAACTGATAAGATCATTTCTGGTTTTCTTGAAAATAATTTATAAGTTCTAAATTATGGCTCAACAGTGTTGAAAATAATTCATACTATTTGATTGAAAGTTGAAATAATAATCAACCTAGGAAATCTGTCAAGAAGAATGCACAAATAATCATTTTTGAAAATATCTTTATTATTAGAAACATTTTCAATAATAGTCCAGAGAATTAATTATAAATAAATAACTACTGAATTATTGGATTTTGTACATTAATAATTCCACAAGCTATGATAATAATGTGATCAAGTAAATGCAAAATTTTATGATTCACACAAGAGTGAAGTTTTAACATCCTAAATTCTCTCAGACGGCGTATAACCCTCTCAATGTGGATACGCAAGGCAGCAATCCTCTTAGTTTCCTTCACTTCCTCCTTAGAAGGTTTCTCAACTGTAATCACACTTGGTGGTCTTATCAAATGACAATCTTTTCTAGCTAAAATACTGGCAATTTGTTTGAATCCTCTGTCAGCCATCACATGAGCATGTTTAGGCAAAACCTCCAAGAATCCTGATTTCTCTACAATTATTCTATCTGTTGCTCTACCACCAAAACCAGGGGATATATAATTTATCAAACCATGTGGTGTTGCTGAAATCAGATATTTAACAGTATTACAATGTTTATATTGTGACCATGTTTGTGCCTGTTTCACTGCATCTGATGATATGTCAACCTCTATTTCCAAACAATCTATTATTGACTGCACCTTTCTGTATCTGTACCTGAATGGTATTGGTAAATGTGCCTGAATTTCAAATGCTGAATTTGCCAAATTATGAAATGTTTAAATATACTTGCTAATATTGGAACAGTTTTATTAAATATCTTGGACACATATGATTTAGAGATAGAGAAATCATCTGCAATCCTGACATTAGCATCATTTAGTCTTATTTTTTTCAAACAGATCAAAATATCACGAGAGGAAATGTTGACATATTTGGTAATAGTTTCAATCAAGAAATAGGTTTCTGGGGGTAATCCTAAATAAAATCTGCTCATCTTCTTCAAAGATCCTATATGATCAACATGAACTGTGAAATGTTGATCACAATCAGTGCCACCTGAGGTATTTTCGATATTTGAGGATGATGGTATGAAATTGGAGGTATTAGTGGTGGTACTGGACAAACTGGATTCACTTGTATTAACAGTTCCTTTTGGTTCATCCAATATAGTCGAAGTTCCACATAAACGCATACACACTTTTGATGTTATAGTTCCAATACTTCTTCTTTGTGGCTTGATTCTAACCTGTGTTCTTTTATCAACATATTGACATTTTGCTTTCACCATATTCAGATTGTAATAATGAGAATCAGAAGGCATGTTTCCACTAACTCCATCTTCTGTTGTGGTTAGGTCTTTCAACCCCTGGCTTGATTTCGATATGAATGTACCAGAAGGAGAATCAACAGTGTATGCAAGATCTGCTTCCCTATTAGTAGGACTGTTGTGACTTGTTGATGGTATTTCACGAGAGGTAGATGGATCATCAAAGCATACTCTTCTTTTCACTCCATCCCTCATGAGCTGTAGAGTTTCCAACCTCCTCTTTCTTGATGAAGATGTCAGTTGTGATGGAGTTTGTTCCTCAGGTTTCCTTTGATTAATGAATTTGTGAGGAACAACATCTTTTTTCATGTGGACCCGAGATCCTATCAACTTGAAATGCATCCAGTTTTCCATATCTAACTCCAACTGAAACGAAATATACAGTAATGGTTACCTTTTCAACTAATTAACTTCAACACTTACATCAAAATGATCTTCACAGCAATAAATATCCTTGGTAGTTGTGAAAGGTCTATTGATAGCAGAAAACCATCTTGCCCGAATGTCTTTGTTGCTTGGGAGTGAAATAAATAGTTTATTTTCAGAGTTTTCGCTGGTATTTGGACACGTTGACACGAAGCACTTTTTAAAAGACATTTTCTAAGGGTTACTCAAACCGGAATCGAAAGTATTGCTCGAGAGAAATAATAAAACTCTGCAAAACAATAGAACAACAATGACGATAGGTTAAGTTAAACTTAACCTCAACTTCTGTAGACTTTTACAGACACGGAACGGAACGACAGTGCCACGGATTTACATCATGAAACAGTTATCTATGATTGGTCATCTCAAGGTCGATGGGCGTGTAGGGTTATGTACGTCACACCAATGAGAGCAACTATTGAACATGGCGCATAAAATTTTATGTTTCAAATCAAATCGTATATTTGATCATTTTATTCATAATATATAACGAATAAAAAATAAAAAAATATATATATGGTAGTTTTTGGACATACAGAACACGATTCCGCTGTAAAAAAAATTAGTGGTCTTCCCCATTGATCAATTCCAGGAACGTAGAGGAGCACTAGTGGAGTGCTAGGTATATAATACCTTATAGTATAAAAGGACAATAATGGGAGATTCTACGAAATTTTGAAAAATGGGTAATTCAAAATCACAACATCAAGATCTAACAGAAAATGGAGTAGTCAACTCTAACTTCATAGTGCAGCAGGAAGAAGTTCATGTCTCTAAAGACGTAAAAGTGATGCTGTACATCATAGTGGTTGTTTTGTTGCTGTTGTTCCTGCTTAAATCCTTCCAAATATACAGTTGAAAAATTAATATTTTACAATTGTACCAGTATATATGACTATGACCAGTATTGTGAAAGGGATGTTGACGTCAATTTCACCCTATATATCGGGTGTAGTTTATTTCAAATGTCAGGGGTTTATGGAGTATTTTTATTTTAACTTCATTTCAGTTAAATTCTAATCTACTTTTTGTCAGTTTTTAATGCCAACTTGGAATCAAATTAATTTAAAATTAAACAAAATAAAACAAGACGTGATTAATCAATCAAAAAGAGTAATTAAAAACCAAGTACCTAAGGGTGAGTCAGTGCGTCACGAAATTCGTGATAATTTGGTCAAACTTTTTAATGAATTTACAAATATACTCCAAGTATATTGGAACTCTCTCGACGATGCTCAAAAGACTATAAGTCGTCAAATTTTTTGGTATATCAGAGACAAAGTAGTCAGAGCATTCCTCATTATTGATGTTAATTTCAAGGTTCCTTTATCATGTACGGAACAGATTGACCCTTTAGTTCTAGACGAGGACTTTGTCGTCGAAGCTAAGATAGAAGAAGTTGAAGACGATTCCGAAAAAATGCCGCTGACTGCTGTAGAATTTTTCAATTTCGCAAGTAAAATAGTGCCACAAGATTTTGACGGTTCTCCAGATAAATTGAGATCATTTTTAGATGCGATTGATTTATTGAAAAACAATTCGGAAGGACATGAGCGAAATGCTGTAGCATTTATTAAAACGCGATTATCAGGAAAGGCTAGAGATTTAATAACGAACGAAGATTCGATTGACGGTATAAGTACATGTTTGAAAAATGGCATAAAAGGAGGTAATTCTAGAGTATTAACAGCCAAATTACAAAATCTCAAACAAAATAACAAGGACTCAGTTACATATTCATCAGAAATTACGACTCTAGCTGAAAAGCTAAAAAGGGCTTATATTAGCGAGGGTGTGCCAATGGATACTGCTAATCTTTATACAACTGAAACTGTCGTGAAGGCTTTAAGTCAAAATGCCAATACAGAAAATGTTAGAATAGTAATGGAAGCTGGGTCATTTGGTACAGTGCAGGAAGCTGTTAACAAATTTGTCAATATAAATCCTAGTAATGCTGGCAATACGAATATTTTTTATTATAGAGGTGACAATAATAGAGGTAGCAGAAATTGTAATAGATTCAATAGATACAACAATCGTGGAAGACCTAGTAATACCTATTTCAAACATAACAGAAGTCAAAATCAAAATAACAGTCAGGCTAATAATGACAATAACTTCAACACGCGAAGACGCGGGTATCATAGGGGCGGTAATTACAGAGGAAATTAACGGGGTCACTTCTCGGGTAACTCGGGTGTTAATATAAGACAATATGACGCGGAATATGAGTCGGGAAACCCACCGGTCCCCCAACAGGACCGGTTGGGGGAAATTTAAGAATTTTCAAAATGGATTTATCCTTTTCGAATTACATAATTGTTTCTTGCGGAATGACTGACGCAAACATTACACTACTAATAGATACAGGGGCTGATATTTCGGTTTTCAAAAGAACAAAAATTCATGCAGATCAGACAGTTACTACCTCAAATTGTTGCAAGATCAAAGGTGTTACTGAAGGTATCCAAGACACTTTAGGTACTACAGAAACTGATATTCATATTGAGGGGCATACACTAAATCATACTTTTCATGTAGTGAGTCATGAATTTCCTATCCCTTCCGACGGTATTCTTGGCAGAGATTTTATTTCCAAATATAAATGTCTATTGGATTATTCAAATTGGACTATGACGCTAACAATAGGCCGGGAAAAAATCTGCATTCCAATTTATAATAGCCCTCAAGACGAAATTATAATTATACCTCCCCGGTGTGAAATATTCCGACAAATAAACAGCTTAAAATCACTCTCACAAGATGCTCTAGTGATGAATGGAGAAATAAAAGACGGAATTTTCGTTGCTAGATCAATAGTATCTAAAGATAATCCAATCGTTAAAATAATCAACACTACAAGTGAAACGGTTTCTATTAAAAATCTTAAACTCAAAACCGCTAACCTTGATGAATTTAATATTTATAATATAGAACCGGAAACGACCGATCGATGTTCCAATTTGTTGAAACAATTGAATCTGAATGTACCCGAATATTTAAAAAACGATGTTCTCAGCCTTTGTTTAGAATTTTCTGAGATTTTCGCGTTAAAAACAGACAAAATTACAGTAAACAATTTTTATAAACAAAAACTCAAACTTTTGGATAAACAACCGGTTTAAGAACTATCGAACTCCCAAGCTACAAAAAGATGAAATAAATCGACAAATAGAAAAAATGTTAGATAATGACATAATAGAACCATCAACATCGGAATATAATAGCCCAGTTCTATTAGTTCCCAAAAAATCAGTTAATGGACAAAAAGCGTGGAGACTTTGTATTGACTTCAGATGTATAAATAAAAATAAGCTTATTGCGGACAAATTTCCTCTTCCAAGAATAGACGACATTCTGGATCAGTTAGGTAGAGCTAAGTGGTTTTCAGTTATTGATTTAATATCAGGATTTCACCAAATTCCTTTGGATGAAGAGTCACGTGACGTGACATCTTTCAGCGTGGACTCTGGTTCCTTTAGATTCAAAAGGTTGCCATTTGGGCTTTCGGTAAGTCCAAATAGCTTCCAGAGAATGATGTCGATTGCCTTTGCTGGCATAACACCTGAAAAAGCTCTTCTGTATATGGACGACCTCATAGTAATTGGTTGCTCGGAAAAACATCATCTAAGTAATCTAAAAAGTGTATTTCAAACTTTAACCAACAAAATTTAACCTAAAATCAAACCCGGAAAAATGTCAATTTTTTAGGAAAGAAGTAACGTATCTAGGACACAAAATCACCGACAAAGGCATTTTACCAGATGACGCTAAATACGATGTTATTCATAGATATCCCGTTCCAAGAACTGCTGACGAAGTTAAACGATTTGTTGCATTCTGTAATTATTACCGTAGGTTTATTCCAAATTTTGCATTAATAGCACAACCATTAAATAAGCCCTCTAGGAAAAATGTTAAGTTTGTTTGGTCAGCAGAATGTCAAAGTGCGTTTATTTCGTTGAAAAATGCGTTAATTAGCCCACAAATTTTGCAATACCCGGATTTCTCGCAGCAATTTATTGTTACCACTGATGCTTCTGACAAAGCGTGTGGAGCAGTACTTTCCCAAAATTTTGATGGAAAAGACTTACCAATTGCGTACGCTTCTCGTACATTTACAAAAGGCGAATCGCATAAACCAACAATTCTCAAGGAACTGACAGCGGTCCATTGGGCAATTAAATTCTTTCGTTGTTATCTTTATGGTCAAAAATTTTTGATTAAAACTGATCATAGACCACTTGCTTTTCTATTCTCAATGAAAGAACCATCGTCTAAACTGACTAGAATGAGACTTGACTTGGAAGAATATGATTTTGAAATTCAATACATCAAAGGTAAAGATAACGTAACAGCCGATGCCTTATCAAGGATTAGTGTAGATACCTTGAAGGAAATGTCTTATAACACACATGATATTTTTATTACGACACGTTCTAAGTCAAAATCAATACAAAACTGCACAGATAAAGTTCCAAAAGAAAAATCCCAGATTAGTCAACCAAAAGTTCATGAAACCTTTGATAACACAGAAGTATTCAAACTTCCAAGTTTAAAATTTGAGCTCAAACCTACTTATCTTAGGATAACCGTTAGGAATTAAACCAAGTAAGCTTATAACCAATAAGGAAGAAAAGTTAAAGCTTGTAGAAAAATTTCATAGAGACCCAATCTTAGGAGGACACTGTGGTCAAAAACGACTACTTAAGAAGTTAAAATCTACTTATACATGGAAAAATATGTCGCGTGATGTAGCCAACTTTATCAAAAACTGCCACGAAAGTCAAGTCAACAAAGGAAAAATTAAACATTTTGAACCACTTGTTATTACACCAACTCCTCAGAGTGCCTTCGATATAATATGCATAGATACAATAGGTCCGTTTCAAAGAACTGACATAGGTAACGTATATGCGGTAACTATACAATGCGAGTTGTCTAAATATGTTACTATCATACCAATACCGAATAAAGAGGCATCAACTGTCGCAAAGGCCATTGTTGACAATTTTATTCTAATTTATGGTCCACCCAAAGAAGTTAGAACGGACATGGGTTTGGAATATAAAAATCAAATTTTTGATAACATCTCGAAGTTATTTGGAGCTGAGCATAAAGTATCTACGGCGTATCACAGCCAGACTATTGGGGGTTGCGAAAGAAATCATAGGGTCCTTAACGAATACATACGCATGTACATAAATGAATCTCAAACTGATTGGGACAGCTGGACTCGATTTTACGCATTTTGTTACAATACCACCCCAAGTATTTATCATAATTACACTCCTTACGAACTCGTTTATGCTAAGCAAGTGAATCTAGCAAATTTTACTGATTCTCGCGTAGATCCTATTTATAATATAGACGCGTATGATCAAGAAGTTCGATATCGACTGCAATTGGCACATAACAAAGCAAAACAAAATCTTCTGAAAGCTAAAATAAATCGTAAAGCTTGTTATGATACGAAAGCAACCGAAATTGATCTGAAAATTGGAGATCTGGTTATCACGACAAACGAAAACCGCACAAAATTTGACTCCTGGTACGATGGTCCTTTTGAGATAGTTGGCATTGAGAACTCAAACTGTACGATAAAAAACAGTAAAGGCAAACATATCACGTTGCATAAAAATAGAGTGAAAAAATATGTAAATTGTTAATTTAGATCATAAGTTTGACAGGCCTGTCACCAATAGTTCTAGTAATATTGTCACCAATAGTTTTAGTAATACTGTCACCAATAGTTTTAGTAATACTGTCACCAATAGTTCTAGTAATATTGTCACCAATAGTCCTGGTAATCATTCATGTGCATTGGATTGTGTGTACTTATTAGTATATTATTTGTTTTGTAACTTATCTGTCATGTTGCAATTATACGATGTTTGATTTCAGGGTGATTTATATTTTTTTTTTGAAATCATTTACATACTGAAATATTATATTGTATGGTGTATTTTGTATTTTTATATATGCTACTGATATAATAACAGTCAAGTATTTTCTAACTGTTTCAGCATCAATAATAGTGGAAAATGACCTTCACAATTGGCCATAAAGTGAAGGCCATTTTTCTGCGAAAGGGAGGTGTAACAGTTTAGGTTCATTCTCGGGTTCATCAAATCAATTATTTTCATAATAATCAAAACATTTTATTATTGCTAAAACTATTTCACCAACCTCATTAAAGATGATGATTCAGTTATTTGATATGTTTAATATTTGGCAATTGAATTATTGTACCTACATCGATTAATACAATGTAAGCAATTTTATGGTGGAATAATACCGAAGTGATGTGGACTATGAAAATGATTTGAATGATTATTAATAAAGAAAACTTGGTCTGAGATGGTCCTCAAGTTGTTTGAATGTTCCCGGCCTTACACCTGTATGTAGATGACATTATTATTTTGACAAATTCAAAAAAAAATCCAATGAAAGATTTGGGAAAAGTCAAACATTTCTTGGGGATCAAGATAGAAAGAAACGGAGAGGAAGGAAAACTTTGGTTGAAACAATCAAATTATATCCAAGGTATGTTAGACAGATTCAACATGTCTGATTGCAATGGAGTTTCTACACCCATGGATCCAAATCAGAAACTTATTGCAATGGATTAAAAGACAGGAGAGAGTAAACAAGTACCATATCAAGAAGCTATAGGATCTTTGATACAGGTAAGTCAAGCAACAAGACCAGATGTTGCATATGCAGGGGCATTATTGAGCAGGTTCAACAAGAATCATAATAAAATGCATTGGTCTGCCGTGAAGATACTTGAAATATACTATAATGATGAAACTAGAATTCAGCCAGAATGGGAATCCATCGATAGAAAGATATAGCGATGCTGATTGGGCTAACGAAATCAATGATAGATATTCCATCAGCGGAGTTATCTTCTCTTTCCAAAGTGGGTCCATTTCTTGGAGCAGTAAAAAACAAAATTCTGTCGCATTTTTTTACTACAGAAGCATACATGGCACTTTCTGCTACATGACAAGAAGTTCTGTGGTTGAGACAGCGAAAGAAATTAATCCTAGTTCAGTGATCCAGCCGACTAAATTTTTTTGTGATAACAAAGGAGCTGTAGATTTATCAGGTATCACTGGTTATCGCAAGAAAACGGAACATATTGATATGAGAGAGCATTTAGAATCTAAGGATATCGTCATCGAAATCAAATCTACTGATGATATGGTTGCTGATGCATTAACGAAACCACTATTCAGAAGCAAGTAGGACATTCACAAAAAATCTATGGGATTTTGAGAAAAATTATCAAGTTCAAGTGGGGGTGTTAGTGTTGAACATGAATCATATCATCTTTGATATAATGTCCAAGGTTACGGGTTATAACAAAAGTATAAATATAAAAATAATAAAATAAACAATATAATTCGTTGATAAAAGATAGATAGATATGCGTATTAGGGTGGCGCTATGCGACCTATTTCCACTGCGACCTTTACAGATCTATTGTGGTTCCCCTGACATTTATATGACCTGCGCTAGCTTCGTCTTTTTGAGTAGGTTGAGGATCCCTGACAGTGGCTCTTTAACATAGCTTTCTGCTTCTGGGTATTCCGTCCCCTTCTGTGAAAACCTTTTCCTTGCTATTCCTTCGCATTCGCAAAGGATGTGGATAGGAGTTTCTTCCTCTGTCTGGCAGAACCTGCATGTGGTTTCCTCAGTCAGACCTATGTTTTTCATGTGTCTATTGAGTTTACAGTGTCCTGTAAGCATGCCTACTATTGCTTTTACGGACCTTCTGTCCTTGCTCAGTAGGTCTGCCGTGAGCGATGGTGAGGGTTTTTTAAGAAACCTTTTCGCCTGCCTCTGTCCTGGGGATTGTTCCCACCAGCATTGGGCCTGTTTTTCCACCCATTTGCTAGTTGTTTTCTTGATTATTGCTTTAGCTATGCCGCAAAAGGGTTCTGGGCCGTAGAAAGCCATTGACGAGCCTTCTCTGGCCAGTTCGTCGGCTTTTTCATTCCCTTGATGTCCACTGTGACCTGGAACCCATGCCAGGGTCACTTTCTTGCGGTTTGCTAGTTCATTCAGGGCACAGGCACAGTCCCACACAAGTTTGGAGTTTACTTGGGTGGTCTTCAGTGCTTTTAGTGTTGCCTGGCTGTCAGAGAATATGACAATGGACTGACCTGTCCTGTCCTGTCGGTTTATTTCCCCGATACAGAGATGTATTGCTGCTACTTCAGCTTGGAATACTTTCATTCGACAGGCTCACTGGGATCGTTGTCCTTGGTTTTTTGCCGTAGATCCCGGCTCCGACTTCCTCTTCGGTCTTCGAGCCGTCTGTGTACCAGATTGATGTTGCACTGATGGGTTCTCCTTCCTTCCAGTGTTGTCTATCTGGAATACTGACTTCATATTTCCTATAGAAGTTATATTTGGTTACCATGGCATCGCTGGGCATTCCTGTGATTGGATCGGCCCTCAGCTCTTCTTCTAGCCTTTGGTATTCCTCTCCATGGAGTTTGATAATGGGTGATGACCCGTGCATGAGTCTGTAGGTGACAGATCTCGCCTCTCCCTGTATATATATATGTAATGGTGGTAGGTTCAGGATGACCTCCATCGCAGCTGTGGGGGTGGTTTTCATGGCTCCTGTGATACTCAGACACGCTTGTCTTTGTATGCTTGTTAACTGCTTATGATACCATATGATATCATAGGCCTGATTACCCTTGTATATAGCCATATGGTCATTTTGGGATTGAGTCCCCAATTTTTGCCACACATCCTTCTGCACATGCCTAGGGCTATGGATGCTTTTTTGGCTGCTTTTGTCGTATGGGCTTTCCACGTAAGTCTTTGATCAAAAACTACCCCTAGGTATTTCGCTTCTTTGACAAATGGAATTTCTGTGCCCTCCAGCACTGGTGGTTTCAGACCTTGCAGTGCTCGTTTTTTTGTGAATGTGACAATCTGTGTTTTCTGAGCATTGACTGATAGTTTTTCTCTTTTGCACCAATTGTCTACTATGTTGAGGGCCCTTTGCGTTCTCTCAGAGATAATTCCAGTGAACCGGCCTCCTACAACGATGGCTAGGTCGTCAGCATATCCAAGGCAATGAAAGCCTTCTTGGATTAATTTTTTTATGAGGTCATCCATTAGGGTTGCCCACAGTAACGGTGACAGGAGTCCTCCTTGTGGGCATCCTCCGCCTGCTTTCGCAATGATAGTGTCCTCTCCTAGAGTGGATATGATTATCCTCTTCTCCAGGCTGGCTCTTATCCATCTGCATATGCTTGGCGGGACTCCTCTTCTAGTTTGTGCACTCACTAGTGCATCTGTGGTGGTATTATTGAATGCTCCTTCTATGTCCAGGAACGTTGCCATGGCCATTTCTCTGTCCTCTATTGACTTTGAGAGCAGCCTGTTCAGATCGTTGATAAAAAGTTACTCGTCTACAGATTTACCCAGATTCCATCAGAATAGGACACTGCTACTCACCAGCACACCTCCACAGAATAAGTTTAAGTAAATGTGGTGAAGTTGGAAACCTACCACATATTTTACTGGAATGTCCATTACAGACAACATTCCTTATAGAGCATTCATTTAGCAGGATGGACATAGCAACCAGACAGCTTTATCATTTCTAGACCTCCTTAGAAAACCTAGCAAATCATCAGCATCAATCATCAAAGCTTATCTTAACGCAATTATCACAAAATTATAACCACTCAAATTTCAGACACGCAAAGGAGAAGGTGGTGATCCCAAATCAGACACACCCCTGTAGCCTTCTTCTGAATATCATCAACTGAAATACGGAACCTGGGTAAATAGCCCTAGTAGACTGAGCCCCAAAAAAGCAAAAGAAGGAAGAAATGAAGGTACTGCTTCTGCCAGGTTGGACACAATTTGATCCCACCCAATGGGATTTTGGGAATATGTATTTATTGCGCTAGGTCCTGGTTGTCAGACAGTTGGTACTGAGGTGTGAAAATAATTGAGGAAGGTTCTTCCGGAAGCGTGCTCCAGGATTTTGCCTGGTAGCCATTGATGTGTGCACTTGTCTAGGTAAAGAGTGAGTATTTTTTCGGTGAATACCGAAGAAACCCCATAGAGAGCATTTTTTTTATTTTTTTTGTAAAATCACTGGATTCGATCGAGTACAAGAATGATCGTATCTTGTGGAACCCGTTAGATGATTTGTACAGGGTGGACCAAATTCGAGGCGTAACATGGGGATCTCGTAAACCGTAAGAGAAAATCGGAAATTTCTTATTACTTCCTGAGATATCCGAAAAAAACTGAAATTTCGTGAAATCGTTTTAATTTTTTCCTGGTGTTATTTGAAGAAAATTTTCAAAATGAATGGCAGTTCATCATTGCCACTTTTTCTTTCCTACAAGATGACGTTTTCACATTTGCAGTCCGACGTTTCGTCTTCGGCACACCAATATCAACTATATTTTTTAAAATAGGGATCTGGGTTTTTCATTTTGGATTTGGATTTCTTTTGGTATCCTGATGATAATGACTTATCAAAACTATAGGAAAAATCAGTATATATGAGGAAAATTGACTATTGAAATAAATGCATCTATCCATCTCTCTATCCATTGCTCTTGTTATAGGTTTGTTTTCGTTGCACTCGTTATTGAGAGCGCTTTTTCAAATATTCTAGTTTGCATTGAAGTAAATTCAAGTAAATGTGAGTAAATCAGTTCAGATTTCTATACCCAAGTATCCGAAAAAGGTATAATTGTTGATAAAAGGCACATCTTTCGAGAATTTCCAAAATTGTTGCTATGATTATCCGATTTTATTGAATGGTTTTGTTTTCCGCAAGTGCGTTTAACAAGGTGGTAACATTTATGAACATTTGATTTAAAACTATTCGGTTATCAATAATAGTTAAATGTGAGACATTAAATGAAATGAAAGAGAGTTGGAAAGATGACGCATTTATTTCAATAGGCAATTTTTCTCATATATACTAATTTTTCCGATAGTTGTGATATGTCACCATTATCAAGGTACCAAAAGAAAACCAAATCCAAATTGAAAAACCCAGATCCGTATTTGAAAAAATAAAGTTGATGGTGGTGGGCCGAAGACGAAACGTCGGACTGCAAATGTGACAACGTCATCTTGTAGAAAAGAAAAAGAGGCAATAATGAACTGCCATTCATTTTGAAAATTTTCTTCAAATAACGCCGGGAAAAAATCAAAACGATTTCACGTAATTTCAGTTTTTTTCTGATATCTCCGGAAGTAGTGGGAAATTTCCGATTTTCTCGACAACATTTCATTGAGCACAAAATTACACAACTTTGCCACAATTTAACAGACAATTACAATTAAGATATTCTTCCACTGAATGAAAACAATGCTTTAGAAAAAACATTTAATTTTGGCTTTGAAATCGTGTACATTCAAATGTCTAACTTCCTTAGGTAGTTTATTATATACTGCAATATTCAAAGAATTCTTATCTTATCTTATAACCCGTGGGACTCGTGTTAAGCTCTGACATAGTAATATGGAACAGCAGTTTTCATTTACAGAGTAAATATGAAATTTTAAATATTAATAACTCTTACTACATAGTCGGAATATGATCACTGGTTAACAAATTGAAGGCTTTATTATCAATCTCCTCTACATATGTCTTTACAATTGCCTTGTTGAATTTGGTGTTTGAATTTGATATATAACTTTCAATATAGATCTTTAAACTGAATGGTTTTTATTATACTGACTGTACTGAATTGTAATCCCAGAAAATATAGAGGAATTTTCCTTTTAGGAATATTATGAATATTCAACTTAAAATATTTGGTTTTCTCAATTATCCAAGTTACCATCTGGCATTTTTTAAATTGAGTGGCGCTCATGAAGTTCGAATTTTCTGGTAATTTTTACAAACTCATATATCTGTTTTCTGACGAAGAGCTGCCGTATGCAATTGTGATTTGTTATCCTTTCATAAAGGTAATACAAGTAAAAAGGAAATATTTGACTATGATACCTACATGTCAGTTTTGTTTTTGCCTATGCTTCTCAGAATGTTTTATTATATCTTTGTTTCACGATCTTATGTAAGGTTATTTGGGGTTTTATTTGCTGTTTATGTTTTTCAGGAGGGTTTCTCAAGATTTTTTAAATAATCAATAAAAATATTTCAACATTATCACTCTATTATTGTGTTTCGCCTATTTATTTGCTACGGGGTCCCCTAAGGGCATGTACGTTGCGCTCGAAAGTTCAAAAAAATTTTTATGTCACTGTGAATATATTACAACCTTTACGTGCTCACTGTATGTTTGTACTGTAGCGATCTATTAGTCGTTCGATAACGAGTATGATGTTTGAGCGAGAGGTGGCGCGTACAGTCGCTTATTTCTTTCTCGAGATATTTGGGTAGACTTTTTGTGCCTGAAACTTTTTCAGCTACACACAAATGAATTGACAGCCACGTGGTTAAAAGCTAATCATTGTTTGCGGGGAAGTTATCTTTTTACCTGGTGTTAGGTAAGTGATACATCTACAGTTTCATGAATTGTATTGTGTATAGCAAAACTGCAGTTAATGTATTTTGGGCGGTATTTGAATTAGGTTTGTTTCATGAATTGTATTGTGTATAGCAAAACTGCAGTTAATGTATTTTGGGCGGTATTTGAATTAGGTTTATTTTTTTTTCAGTTTGTTTGTTCACTACCAACAATGAAGATTCCCAAGAATTATATACCCAGATCCCGGCATTTTACTCTAATTGCGGTAATTCCCAACATCCTGTTACATCTTGGCGCCCAACGTGGGGCAATTGGAAAGGAGAATATGGGTATTGGACACACACCAAAGGATGCGGACGAAAATGGATACAATTTGAGAAGCAAAAATCCAGTATCTCAAATAAATACAGGTGCGATCCCAAAGCAAAGAATAAATGAAATGAGGGGTCCTGGAGAACCTGTGGTACAGGATGGAAATCAAGCATCGGGAGGTAATATTACGGAAACTCCAGCATCCGGTGGTCAAGGTAGGAGAATATTTATTTCTCGTAATTCGACGCCGACCCCAGGAGAAGCGAGAAAGGGCACTAGGGAGACAAGGCGCGAACAAAATCAACCCATGGGCCAAAATTTGTTCATGCCACCAAATAGCCAACCAAATTCAACATCAGAGCAGATGAATTTTACATCAAGAATTCCTCCAGTAAATTTCCCTCCGCCAAGCTATTCAGCAGGAAAACATTTCCAAGGAAATTTTCCGAAATTTCAAAGAAATGTAAATTTCGATGGAGGCCAAAACTTCTCGAATTATCAAAATTCGAATAGTGAAGGTCTTTTAATTAATTTATTTAGTCAAATATTACGAAATTTTCAGAATGTAAATCACTTACCTAACCAAAATAACTCGGAATGGAATCAAATTAATAGGGAAATATTCGAAACAATCAAAAGGTTGCCTATTTTTGACAATAAAAGTATACATCCAATCGATTTTTTGCAGCAATTAGAATTTTGTATACGATCAGGAAATAAAAATTTTCAAGATTTAAAATTTGCCATGGCCAGTCAATTCAAAGTTGAAGCTTTTTTGTGGAGTCAGGCGTATTTACAAGGATTTGATAATTTCAATGACTTCAAAAGTGCTTTCGTTGAACAATTTTGGTCAGAAACTGTACAATTAGAAATAAAACTCAAGCTACAATCTGCACGTTATAGCGAAGGTTCTTTTGTACAACATTTTATGATGTAGCAATGGCTAAACATTTAACCCCACCATATCCGGAACATATTTTAATAAAAACGATAGCTCGCAGTTTTCCCCCAAATATTTCAGCAGTATTAGTAGGAACTACAACACTAGGTGATGCAATGGATAAGTTGCGACAAGCAGATTACTATTTTTGTGTGGAAGCTCAATCTTCTGTACTGAAAAGTCCTAATCATCAACCGATAAATTTTCGTTCTCAAAATGCGCCGCGAACAAATAATAATTTGAATTCAAACGAAACGCAGTGGCCTAGGCGAGATCGCGATTTTCCTAAAAAGTATGGGCGAGATTTTACTAGGAGTTCCGATCGCGAACCGAACGCGGCGGCAGTCAGGTCGATCGAAATATTTTCGGAGAATACGGATGATACGGGGGGTAGCGAGAAAGTTGAGGGGCCGGGAAACGGCGATCAGCCTCACGAAACTTAGGTCCATTTGTGAGTGCATTAGTTTATAGGGCCGAAGCATGTTTAAGTAGTACCAAAGAAGATTTATTGAAAAAATGCGATTTTGAACATATCGAGTCGGAAACTCGTTCCCCAGTAATACGAATAAATATTTTCGGCATGAATTTTACAGCTTTGATCGATACTGGAAGCATGGTATCGTGTTTAAGTGGAGATGTATGGGAACAGTTAGCTCCATTTTGGAAAAATATTCCAACATTCTCATGTTCGTCAGTCCGCGTAATGGGCACATTCAAAGCGAAACAGCGAAGGGTTAAAAACAAGTATTATTAACATTTTCTATCCTACACAAGGAAATGGCATTTGAATTTTTGATCATTCCGGAACTCGCGTATTCGATAATTTCAGGTGTCGATCTGTTACGTTCATTATCAGCAAAAGTGGATTTGAAAGCCAAAGTAATTTTGATGAAAATGCAAAACCATTGGTTAGAAGTGCCAGAAGTTGTGGCCAGTCATCAAAGTATGGGGGAGGAATCAATCAACATTTCGACAATAGCAAAGACAAAAATCAATTAAGTCATGCAAGCAACGAAGGACGATAAAAAACAGCCCCTGAAGTTCGAACAAATTATGATTGACGATACAACGTCAAAAGCGGAAAAAGGTATGTTTTTTGCACTATTACAAAAATATGCTGAGATTTTTTCGGAGCGTCCTGGTTTAACAAAAGAATACAATCATGAAAGTAAATAGGCCGGTTCTGGCTCATTTTTCAATTTTCTAAGTCATTTTTCCCCAGATTCTACGGAAATTACAGTGTTGCCATTTGAAAGCCCCATAAGAGCCCATGTGTTAGAGAGAGATGAAAGATATGATTTTTCCGTAGATCTACCTACTTTTTTCACGAATTCTAAGGTCCATTCTGGTATTTTTTGTCTCTTTCAGGGTCAAAGGTCGATAGAGCATATACTGTGACTGACATATCAACGACCCTCCCTCAGGCCTCCGCTGTATCCCCTTGCCCCCTCAGGCCTCCGCTGTACCCCCTTGGCCCCCTCTGGCCTCCACTGTACCCTCTTGCCCCCTCAGGCCTCCGCTGTATCCCCTTAACCCCTCATGCCTCCGCTGTACCCCCTTGGCCCCCTCAGGTCTCCGCTGTACCCCCTTGGCCCCCTCAGGTCTCCGCTGTACCCCCTTGGCCTCCTCAGGTCTCCGCTGTACCCCCTTGGCCCCCTCAGGTCTCCGCTGTACGCCCTTGGCCCCCTCAGGTCTCCGCTGTACCCCCTTGGCCCCCTTAGGCCTCCGCTGTACCCCCTTGGCCCCCCTCAGGTCTCCACTGTACCCCCTTGGCCCCCCTCAGGTCTTCGTTGTACCCCCTTAGCCATCTTAGGTTTTTGCTATAACCCCTTGACCCCCCCTTAGGACTGCGCCCCCATAGCGCTCCGCATCCGGAAACATCTCATGACGTCATATTTTATTTAAAAAAGTTCTTCTATCGGCGGGATTTGAACCCCAGACCACCGGATTACGAGTCCGATGCGTTCCCACAGAGCTATGACCACTATATAATTTAATTGCAGTCAATGTCGATGCAACGTTATCGCACAGCGTGACGTAGTCGAGCAGATCCGTCCCAAAGATAAGAGAACGTAGCAACCTCGGCAAGCGGGGAGCAGGGAAACAAACAATGGCTTATTCATTCATTAAATATCAGTGTATTGATAGACATAATCGCATTCAAGGTCAGGTTCGCTGCATTCCATTGATGATTCAACATGATACAATATTTCGGTACAAAGATAAGAGACGACAAAGCGACTGACACTGTTGCCAGATGTTTGAAAAAATAAGGCATTGATGCCAGACGTTTGAAAATATCTGGAAATATACTATAATGCACCTACCAAAGTAGAATCCGAACCACCACGTGTAAATACCTTAAATTGATGGATAACGTTTGACGTATGACAGGGTGTGGCTGCCTGAAGTTAGGCGTCTGACATTTGACGTATGACGTTAACATCTCAAAATGGCCCCCGACATCTCAAGGTTACCAACTGTTTAGTAATTTTCGTGTTATAAAGTGAATATACCTACATCTTACACAGGTAGAATCCAAACCACAGCATTTATATCGACGTGGCAGAATCCATGAACTCGTTAATATAAGGATGTCAATAACAAAATGATTCATTTTCTCTCCGAATTATCAAAAAATATTCACTTCCGGTTTATTAAAAAGCGACATATAGATAAACTAATGTTTTATTCGTGATCCCTATGACGTGTAGAATCCAAAAACAACAATTTCCGTTTCACTTCCAGTTTCCATTTTTCCACTTAACATAGTAATGTGGGTAATCTGAGAGGAGGATTTTTCACTGACATTCCAAATATATCATCTCACCTATGTACAAAGTCTCAAGGTTCAAGAGATAATTATCAAAATAGATCGAAATAATGAAATAAGCAATGGAATCAATACACAATCTTTCTGAGTGTTGCTTTCCTGACCGATCCAGCTTCTCGACAAATTATCACAAAATATCCACTTCCGGTTCATTAAAAAGCTATATAGAGAAAAACTAATGGAATATTCGTGACCCCCATGACGTGTAGATTCCATTAACATCAACTTCCGGTTTCACTTCCGGTTTCCATTTTTCTACTCAACATAGTCATGTGGGTACTCTGAGAGAAGGATTTTTCACGGACATTCTGAATATATCATTTTACCTATGTACAAAGTCTCAAGGTTTAAGAGATATCAATCAAAATTTATCGAAATAAAGAAAAAAATGTCACAACTTCCTGTTTCACTTCCGGTTTCCATTTTGTCAGTAAACAGGGTCATGTGGGTACTCATCGAAAAGGATATTCCACGTACATTTCGAATATAATAACTTACCTATATGCAAAGTCCCAAGGTTTGAGAGATATCAATCAAAATTGATTGAAATAATGAAAGAAGCAATTAAATCAACACAATCTCTTCGAGTTTTTCTTTTCTAGCCGATCCAGCTTCTCGACGAATTATTACGATATATTCACTTCCGGTTCATTAAAAAGCGATATAGAGAAAAACTAATGGTATATTCGAGACCCCCATGACGTGTAGACTCCAAAAACAAAAACTCCCGGTTTCACTTCCGGTTTCCATTTTGTCAGTAAACAGGGTCATGTGGGTACTCATTGAAAAGGATATTCCACGTACATTCCGAATATATTAACTTACCTATATACAAAGTCCCAAGGTTTGCGAGATATCAATCAAAATTCATCGAAATATTAAAAAAACAATAAAAACTGTTCACCATCTCTTTGAGTACTGCTTTTCTAACCGATCTATCTCCTTGATGAATTATCGAAATATATCCTCTTCCAATAGAGATATAGGGAACAAAAATGAGATGTTAGTGATCTCCATAACGTTCGGACATCAAAACAACAACTTCCGATTTCACTTTTTCAGTAAACACAGAGCCATGTGGGTACTCTGAGAGAAGGATTTCTCACGGACATCCCGAATATATCAACTTACCTATTTAAAAAACTCAAGGTTTGCGAGATATCGACGAAAATTGGTGAAATAATCGAAACAACACTGTTACACGCAAGAAAGTGCTATGAAGAGTCGATTTGAGTCCACGGTTAACTCATGTTTCTATCTTATTAATCAATATTCTAGTAGGAGACATAATTTTTGTACAACTCATTTCAGGGAATGCCATTTACACCATTATGAAAACCTAGTAGGTGAAATGATAAATAGGAAATCGATAATCAATTTTGGAGTAATCGATAACAAATGGAATATGATCGTAACTCTCGAGGTGAATGTTTCAAGGTCATAGAGTTGATAAAATTTCAAAAAAAAAAGGTCTGATCAAGGTATGTTTATGAATTCCAAGGCTATATAACTATTTAGATAATATTATATTGGAACCAGGTACTTCAATCATTGATCTTCTCAAAATATGTCTCGAAACAGAAATAATTTTCTTGATTCAGGATTGCACTTTCAGCATCGGCAACACATGGAATATTATCGGAAATATCGAGGTGAATATTTCAAGGACTAAGAATTTTCGGAATTACAAAAACGGAGCTCAGATCAAGGTATGGTTATAAATTCCAAAGCTGTATAACTATTTAGATCACATTATATTGAAGCCAGATACTCCAATCATTATTCACCTTGAAAAATATGTCAAGAAACAAATATACTTTTCTATATTTGGGATCGCACTTTCAGCAAAGAGAATATGTGTCAACGTCTGCAGAAATCAATGCTTTCATTCACAATATTTTCGATAGCTCTAACGATGGAACCAACAGGCTGATAAAATACAGGGATGTAAAAACATCTAGTATGAAAGAAATATACTGGGTGTATGAGAAATTACACTCAATATTTTCAATAGGTGTACGGTTCGAAATATACAAATGTTCTTACTGGTACTGGATGTATCAAGAATTAATGATGCCGTTTTACGTTTGATAGGTATAATTTGATAGTTGATGCTCAACGACTGGAACTTGAGAGTCTTGGTCACGTGAGGGTGATATTATGATCAGTGACGAAAAGAATTTTATATTGATGAATTATTGAAAATGTGTTCCTATATTTTCGTGAAAATGCGACATAGGGGAAAACAAATAATACATTTATGATCCCCATGATGAAAGAAGCTCACATTCTTGGTTTTACTTCCGGTGTCATCATTTTTCCAGTGAACGGGGTTATATGGGTACTCCAGAAGAATGATTTTTCACGGACATTTCGAAATTTCAACTTGCATATATTTTGAGTCTAAAGGCTTGCGGGATATGAACCAAAACTGATATTAATTGATAGACATTCAAAACGATGACAAACCTTACGAATACAACGCACATATGTCGCGCAAATATAAAACGTCTAACATATATCATGCTAACGTCATGTATCCGTCGAAGATTTGTCAGACAAAGTTATAAAATTTTTGAATACGATGATTCGCATGATAAATTTTCACGCCTTCATTAAACGAGTAGAAAACATCGAAATTCATCACGCATACATCACCAATGCGTCGCATATGCGTCTAAAATACGTATAAAATTTTTGAATACGATGATTCGCATGATAAATTTTCACGCCTTCATTAAACGAGTAGAAAACATCAAAATTCATGCGTCATGCGTCACATATGCGTCTAACATACGTCATGCAAACGTCACACATTCTTCGAAAATCTATCAAACAGCGTGTGAAAAACATAACAACGATTAATAACGTACTGACATCGCAAATCCAAAATGGTAGCTGTTAAAGTTTAGCATCTGGCATCTGACATTCGGTGTCCGACATTTGACGCTTGGCGTACTAAGATTTCTGTTGTTCACCAACTTAGAGTTGTAGATACGAAAATAAACATAGGGCAACCATTGAAAAAACATCAAAAACGTTAAAAAACATGACGCATGTGTCGTGCATACGTTGCGCATACGTCATACATACGTCGTGCAAACGTAGCGCCTACATCGAAAATCCATAATACAACGTGTTCAAAACCTTGATGTGATAGAAAGCATGACAAGTAACATCACGCATTCATTATATAACGTTAAAAATTTTTGAAAAAAACTCCATGCATGCGTCGTACGTACACCACGCAGACGTCGTGCCGTCGTCGGAAATCTACCAAACAACGTATAAGAACTTCAAAAACAATAAATAGCATGACGAAACGTCAGGCATGCGTCATATATATACTGCATCGACGTCGTGTCCTTGTCAAAAATCAATCAAACAACGTGTGAAAATGTTCAAAACGGTTTATAAATTTAATAAACATCACTCATTCATTGAAGAACGTCAAAAACTTTGAAACATTACGCATGCGTCGTACAGTAGTCAAAAATGCGTCATAAAGTGAGCAAACATCGCGTCCTCTTCGAAAATCGACCTACAACGTGTGAAAACCTTGAAAATTATTAATAGCATTACAAGACGTATCCCAATCATTGAAAAAAAATCCACGACATGACGTATCCTATACCACCAATATCAAGATTCCGAAGAAAAGCCTCATTGTGATACTTTTTAGAAATCTCCACATGGAAACGTAACTGGCTCATATTCATCTTGGTGGGTTGGTAACTTCTCGTAAAAAAATTGTCCAATGCTTGTTTCAGTAAATCAGTGAAAGTTTTCCATTCCGTTGTACAAAAAGATTGTTTATTTGGTTTGTATGGTTGTGATACAATTATAGATGAGTTGAATTTCCTCGCTGGACTCAAACCCACTCCTACCTGGAAGGCTCTCAACTGGAATAATGTGTAGAGTAGGCAATGTTTCTCGACTCGGGCTGCATTTTCGTACATCTTCAATACTTCATCTAATACTCGATGATATTCCTCACTATTGAAAGATGAAATTTGAATCAAACTCGTCTTCTGACACACTCACATAACCACTATCTCGACTTGATGTTGACATGATAGACTTAGTGAAAATACTGTCAGACTGAGATCAATTTCATGTATCTATTTATACTTTTCCTCCACATTCGAGAACAATAGATTTGAAATTATTATTGCGTGATGAATCTTGACATATCAAATATGAGAACAATGCTGATTCAAGTAGAATAGTGAATATTCACTATTTTGTGTTTCATCAATGCCTATGACTATTTACTGCAGTTTCTTATTTCATCATCGGATAATATCTTCGGAATCTTGATATTGGTGGTATAGGATACGTCATGTCGTGGATTTTTTTTCAATGATTGGGATGCGTCTTGTAATGCTATTAATAATTTTCAAGGTTTTCACACGTTGTAGGTCGATTTTCGAAGAGGACGCGATGTTTGCTCACTTTATGACGCATTTTTGACTACTGTACGACGCATGCGTAATGTTTTTTCAAAGTTTTTGACGTTCTTCAATGAATGAGTGATGTTTATTAAATTTATAAACCGTTTTGAACATTTTCACACGTTGTTTGATTGATTTTTGACAAGGACACGACGTCGATGCAGTATATATATGACGCATGCCTGACGTTTCGTCATGCTATTTATTGTTTTTGAAGTTCTTATACGTTGTTTGGTAGATTTCCGACGACGGCACGACGTCTGCGTGGTGTACGTACGACGCATGCATGGAGTTTTTTTCAAAATTTTCAACGTTATATAATGAATGCGTGATGTATATCTTGTCATGCTTTCTATCATTTCAAGGTTTTGAACACGTTGTATTATGAATTTTCGATGTAGGCGCTACGTTTGCACTACGTATGTATGACGTATGCGCAACGTATGCACGACACATGCGTCATGTTTTTTAACGTTTTTGATGTTCTTCAATGATTGCCCTATGTTTATTTTTGTATCTACAACTCTAAGTTGGTGAACAACAGAAATCTTAGTACGCCAAGCGTCAAATGTCGGACACCGAATGTCAGATGCCAGATGCTATACTTTAACAGCTACCATTTTGGATTTGCGATGTCAGTACATTATTAATCGTTGTTATGTTTTTCACTCGCTGTTTGATAGATTTTCGAAGAATGTGTGACGTTTGCATGACGTATGTTAGACGCATATGTTGTAGCATTTAAATTTATCACCATAAGATTTGAATTTGAAACCAATTTAAAATAGAAATATACCATCTGAAATTACTATAATATAGCTACAGTTTAGTTAATAAACAATATACTCACAGGAAACATTCAGTTTGTCACCAACAAATCTTTGATAATAAAAGGAATTTATTAAAAAACAACACTATATCACACAAGTTTCTAATGATAGTATATCACAAACACACTAGGTATTACTCTTGCTTCTGACATTCTAAGGACTGTTGGAGGTGATGTAACTAGCTGCAGGAATCTTATGATTTCTGGCTATCTGTCTGATCCAGGCCTGGAATGGAAGAAAAGAGTCAGTAAAGATATACATTCAAAAGTAAACAAGCGACTTACCACTGTGTTCTCTGGTGTGATAAATTCTATGGTGCTGACTATTTCAGGGTTTGTGAAGATCGTCTTTTCGATCTCAATGTGATTCTGAGTGATTTATTGGGTTTTTGTTTATTTTTCTGAACATAATCATATAGGTTATAATTATTTTCTAGACGTCGATGTCATTGATCTTCTGTCATTGATCTTCTGTCATCGATCTTCTGCCATCGGTCTTCTGTCTCAAGTTGGTTAGCCGTAAATGTTCGTGTCCGTAGCAGAAAAGAAAGAAGAAGAATGATAGTCTTCTCGGATTGTCTTCGTTGGACTTCGTTCTGTCAAATGAGATAACATTTATGGTTCTGACCAATGGGAGGCTAGGAATTCAAAACTGGCGCTGATTTCATACAGGATGTGGAGTTTTTGTGGGCAAATTTTGGAATGAGGAGATGGTATCCATCCTGGAGCAGCTACCTCGAGGCTTTTTCCTGTGTGGCCATGATGAGGTGCGTTTGACTCGTTTTCGATATTCTTTTTTTCGGTGTGTTTAACCGAAAATTAACCCTTTTGGGGAATTTGTGTAAGAGTCGTTGGGGCCGAGTTCAAGTCGCACCTATCGATTGTGGTTTTGGAGCCTTTTTATGGGGATTTATGCCGACCACCAGGAGACTGCCATGTGGTAGAAACGCCGCCATTTTTGTCCTGCTGTCTTGATGTCCTGTTTGCTGTTCATCTTCTAGTTTTACCTCCCTTCTCAGAAGGTAAGTTATTAATAATAAGCCAGCAATGATATCTTCAGGTTGAAAATATAACTATTTTTTTGGGTTTTTTTTCGTTGGCACATGTCCTCTCATGAGGCTATTTTTTGTTAGGGTGTTAGGGTACAGCTTAGCCCTCATCAGACTCCTGGCATCGAACGAACGACTCTTGTGGCACATCTTGACTCTGGTCAAGATTCCCACGAGGGCCAACATCGAGTCACTTTGAAATCTTGGCCAGAGTCGACAGACAACCACCGGATGAGGACCAGTAGAGCCGGTAGAGACTGGCGCCTTGCTGAGCTACACCATCGACCCCTGGCTGACCTGGGAGTGTGAGCCTTCTTCTAGTCTTCTCTTCGTCATCTTCCTGTGCTGTTTCCTGTCTGCTTCCTGTTTTCTTCCTGTCGTTGCTGTTTCCAACTACACCAAGTGGACCTTGGATAGAGGCTACGTTTATGGACCATTGGACCTTATCACCAGGTTTTTTTACACCTTCAGTGTTGTATTATTTCTTTGAGATTTATTCATATTAGTATTTATCATACCATCATTTTTTTGGACAACTATTTATTCATATCACATATCATACTACCATGATTATATTATGAACCATAACCTAAAGAGCTCTTGTGAAGCTCTCACATAGTACTATGTGACAGCGGATTTAGTCACAGGTTTATTACCAATATACTTCATTGGGCTTATTTTGAGAAGTATAACATCCGGTATACATATGTATGTATTTTGATATGATATATTATTTAATTGATTTAATTATTACTAATATTATGACTAATGGTCCATAACATATATTTGCCTTGTTCATTTTTGGTGTCTATTATATGTACTTGTATGTGATATGGTTTTATTCTTCTATTTGTCCAACCCAGATATCTAAGAAGGTTTAATTCTATAATTTCAGGTATTTGTTTGAAGATAGGTATTTGGTTTCTCAATTTTTCAAATATTTTATAACTTACTATCAAATTGAGTGGCGCCCTCTATAATTTGAATTTTCAATCTCCGAGCCAAATAAAATCCGAACTCACTATATCTGTTCTCCGGCGAACAGCTGCCGTCAGCATAATGTGAACTACTTTGTTTTAATTTCATTTTTGAGTTATAAAGAAGGCCACATAAATGGCGCCCAACGTGGGGCTCGAAAATTCGGAATTTTATGTTAAATATTTTGTATAAAACCTGAATTTGATTTTCTTAGATTGTTTGGTTGTGAACATTTAGTTGAATAAACAGCCTATCCATCAAGTCTGGTTTAACTGAAGACAGACATTTCAGGAACAGCTTTAGGTATTATTTTGAAACAGGTATCAAGAATATTACAAGACAGTTTTGACAGAAAAGATTTTTTTCTAAAAGAAATCTTAGAACTTGTCGCACTTGAGAACATTTTGGCGGTTTGTCTGTGTTTGTTTGTAATGTTTTACATATTATGGAGCTAAATAATTTTACAACGTTGTCACGTTTGGTAAATTTTCGGATTTATGATCGAATTTTTATTCAATGGTTTGTGGTAAGTGAACTGTTGGTAACAATTAAGACAATAGTTCAGCTTATTTCACATTTTCGAGTGAACTGTTGGTAACAATTTAGACAATAGTTCTACTCAATTTTTGTTTTTAGTTGGCAACGTTATTTCATTTTTGGGTGAATTGTTGGTAACAATTAAGACAATAGTTCGACCCATTTCACATTTTTAGTCACTGTTGTTTGTTAAGTAAACTGTTGGTAACAATTTTGACAATAGTTTAACTGATTCACGTTTTAGTCAAAGTTTTTTTGGTGAGGGAACTGTTGGTAACAATTTTGACAATAGTTTTGCTCGCAAATTTTCTTAGATATATCGTGACATTTCAGTGACGTACTTGTGATAGATTTTGTTATTTTTTTAGCTCCATCTGTGTTTGTTCAAGATCAGTAATATCGTCTATTAACATCAAAAAGAGAAAGAACTTGATAGTCCAGCAATTTTGATTTGGTTGTACAGTACAAATTTCTGATAAATATTATGGAAATCTTTTTAGTACCCAAGGTATTGAACTTTTACCTGACAGCAGGGATTGTTATGTTCAGAATATCAAGGGGCTTTGTTATGTTTTTTGAAACAGTCAAGGAAGGGTTACATAAGACTTACCAGAAAAATGTTTCTAGTCACCAGAAAGTTGTCAAGTCCATTTAAAAGCCATAGGCTTTTGAAATTTTGAGGATCAATAGTCATAATTCATGTCAAGCATAAATTATAGATTGAATTTTTTTGAAGTACAAACATACATTTTTTGACCTCATTGATACTTTGTACAATTTAGATTGTCAGTCATGATGATTCATTTCAGGATTGATCAACCTGAACATCATAATTGAGATGATTGTAAAACTTGTATAGTTTTGCAAATGTTTTTCTGTTTTTTGTAACTGTAGTTTTGGATGGAATTGGATTTAACAATCTGATTTTGACATTTTAACCGATTTTGACCTAACCGATTTTGACAATTTAACCGATTTTGACAATTTAACCGATTATGACATTTTAACTGAATTTTGACAATCACTGATTTTTGACTTCCAAAAGGAACGTTTGGTACGCGCAGTTACTATCTCGGTTACTATTCATCCGAAACCTCATTTGTTTTTTTATTTTTTTGATTTAATTTTATCAAAAATTGTTTACCAATTTTTTCTCTTAGGAGAGGGGTATGTGTAGCATTTAAATTTACCACCATAAGATTTGAATTTGAAACCAATTTAAAATAGAAATATACCATCTGAAATTACTATAATATAGCTACAATTTAGTTAATAAACAATATACTCACAGGAAACATTCAGTTTGTCACCAACAAATCTTTGATAATAAAAGGAATTTATTAAAAAACAACACTATATCACACAAGTTTCTAATGATAGTATATCACAAACACACTAGGTATTACTCTTGCTTCTGACATTCTAAGGACTGTTGGAGGTGATGTAACTAGCTGCAGGAATCTTATGATTTCTGGCTATCTGTCTGATCCAGGCCTGGAATGGAAGAAAAGAGTCAGTAAAGATATACATTCAAAAGTAAACAAGCGACTTACCACTGTGTTCTCTGGTGTGATAAATTCTATGGTGCTGACTATTTCAGGGTTTGTGAAGATCGTCTTTTCGATCTCAATGTGATTCTGAGTGATTTATTGGGTTTTTGTTTATTTTTCTGAACATAATCATATAGGTTATAATTATTTTCTAGACGTCGATGTCATTGATCTTCTGTCATTGATCTTCTGTCATCGATCTTCTGCCATCGGTCTTCTGTCTCAAGTTGGTTAGCCGTAAATGTTCGTGTCCGTAGCAGAAAAGAAAGAAGAAGAATGATAGTCTTCTCGGATTGTCTTCGTTGGACTTCGTTCTGTCAAATGAGATAACATTTATGGTTCTGACCAATGGGAGGCTAGGAATTCAAAACTGGCGCTGATTTCATACAGGATGTGGAGTTTTTGTGGGCAAATTTTGGAATGAGGAGATGGTATCCATCCTGGAGCAGCTACCTCGAGGCTTTTTCCTGTGTGGCCATGATGAGGTGCGTTTGACTCGTTTTCGATATTCTTTTTTTCGGTGTGTTTAACCGAAAATTAACCCTTTTGGGGAATTTGTGTAAGAGTCGTTGGGGCCGAGTTCAAGTCGCACCTATCGATTGTGGTTTTGGAGCCTTTTTATGGGGATTTGTGCCGACCACCAGGAGACTGCCATGTGGTAGAAACGCGGCCATTTTTGTCCTGCTGTCTTGATGTCCTGTTTGCTGTTCATCTTCTAGTTTTACCTCCCTTCTCAGAAGGTAAGTTATTAATAATAAGCCAGCAATGATATCTTCAGGTTGAAAATATAACTATTTTTTTGGGTTTTTTTTCGTTGGCACATGTCCTCTCATGAGGCTATTTTTTGTTAGGGTGTTAGGGTACAGCTTAGCCCTCATCAGACTCCTGGCATCGAACGAACGACTCTTGTGGCACATCTTGACTCTGGTCAAGATTCCCACGAGGGCCAACATCGAGTCACTTTGAAATCTTGGCCAGAGTCGACAGACAACCACCGGATGAGGACCAGTAGAGCCGGTAGAGACTGGCGCCTTGCTGAGCTACACCATCGACCCCTGGCTGACCTGGGAGTGTGAGCCTTCTTCTAGTCTTCTCTTCGTCATCTTCCTGTGCTGTTTCCTGTCTGCTTCCTGTTTTCTTCCTGTCGTTGCTGTTTCCAACTACACCAAGTGGACCTTGGATAGAGGCTACGTTTATGGACCATTGGACCTTATCACCAGGTTTTTTTACACCTTCAGTGTTGTATTATTTCTTTGAGATTTATTCATATTAGTATTTATCATACCATCATTTTTTTGGACAACTATTTATTCATATCACATAACATACTACCATGATTATATTATGAACCATAACCTAAAGAGCTCTTGTGAAGCTCTCACATAGTACTATGTGACAGCGGATTTAGTCACAGGTTTATTACCAATATACTTCATTGGGCTTATTTTGAGAAGTATAACATCCGGTATACATATGTATGTATCTTGATATGATATATTATTTAATTGATTTAATTATTACTAATATGATCTATTACTCTGGTCCATAACATATATTTGCCTTGTTCATTTTTGGTGTCTATTATATGTACTTGTATGTGATATGGTTTTATTCTTCTATTTGTCCAACCCAGATATCTAAGAAGGTTTAATTCTATAATTTCAGGTATTTGTTTGAAGATAGGTATTTGGTTTCTCAATTTTTCAAATATTTTATAACTTACTATCAAATTGAGTGGCGCCCTCTATAATTTGAATTTTCAATCTCCGAGCCAAATAAAATCCGAACTCACTATATCTGTTCTCCGGCGAACAGCTGCCGTCAGCATAATGTGAACTACTTTGTTTTAATTTCATTTTTGAGTTATAAAGTAGGCCACAATGTGACGCATTACGCATGAATTTTGATGTTTTCTACTCGTTTAATGAAGGCGTGAAAATTTATCATGCGAATCATCGTATTCAAAAATTTTATACGTATTTTAGACGCATATGCGACGCATTGGTGATGTATGCGTGATGAATTTCGATGTTTTCTACTCGTTTAATGAAGGCGTGAAAATTTATCATGCGAATCATCGTATTCAAAAATTTTATAACTTTGTCTGATAAATCTTCGACGGATACATGACGTTAGCATGATATATGTTAGACGTTTTATATTTGCGCGACATATGTGCGTTGTATTCGTAAGGTTTGTCATCGTTTTAAATGTTTATCAATTAATATCAGTTTTGGTTCATATCCCGCAAGCCTTTAGACTCAAAATATATGCAAGTTGAATTTTCGAAATGTCCGTGAAAAATCATTCTTCTGGAGTACCCATATAACCCCGTTCACTGGAAAAATGATGACACCGGAAGTAAAACCAAGAATGTGAGCTTCTTTCATCATGGGGATCATAAATGTATTATTTGTTTTCCCCCATATCGCATTTTCACGAAAATATAGGAACACATTTTCAATAATTCATTAATATAAAATTCTTTTCGTCACTGATCATAATATCACCCTCACGTGACCAAGACTCTCAAGTTTCAGTCGTTGAGCATCAACTATCAAATTATACCTATCAAACGTAGAACGTCATCATTAATTCTTGATACATCCTGTACCAGTAAGAACATTTGTATATTTCGAAAAGTACACCTATTGAAAATATTGAGTGTAATTTCTCATACACCCAGTATATTTCTTCCATACTAGATGTTTTTACATCCCTGTATTTTATCAGCCTGTTGGTTCCATCGTTAGAGCTATCGAAAATATTGTGAATGAAAGCATTGATTTCTGCAGACGTTGACACATAATCTCTTTGCTGAAAGTGCGATCCCAAATATAGAAAAGTATATTTGTTTCTTGACATATTTTTCAAGGTGAATAATGATTGGAGTATCTGGCTTCAATATAATGTGATCTTAATAGTTATACAGCTTTGGAATTTATAACCATACCTTGATCAGAGCTCCGTTTTTGTAATTTCGAAAATTCTTAGTCCTTGAAATATTCACCTCGATATTTCCGATAATATTCCATGTGTTGCCGATGCTGAAAGTGCAATCCTGAATCAAGAAAATTATTTCTGTTTCGAGACATATTTTGAGAAGATCAATGATTGAAGTACCTGGTTCCAATATAATATTATCTTAATAGTTATATAGCCTTGGAATTCATAAACATACCTTGATCAGAGCTTTTTTTTTTTAAATATTATTAACTCTATGACCTTGAAACATTCACCTCGAGAGTTACGATCATATTCCATTTGTTATCGATTACTCCAAAATTGATTATCGATTTCCTATTTATCATTTCACCTACTAGGTTTTCATAATGGTGTAAATGGCATTCCCTGATATGAGTTGTACAAAAATTATGTCTCCTACTAGAATATTGATTAATAAGATAGAAACACGAGTTAACCGTGGACTCAAATCGACTCTTCATAGCACTTTCTTGCGTGTAACAGTGTTGTTTCGATTATTTCACCAATTTTCGTCGATATCTCGCAAACCTTGAGTTTTTTATATAGGTAAGTTGATATATTCGAGATGTCCGTGAGAAATCCTTCTCAGACTACCCACATGGCTCTGTTTACTAAAAAAATTGTAACCGGAAGTGAAATCGGAAGTTGTTGTTTTGATGTCCGAACGTTATGGAGATCACTAACATCTCATTTTTGTCCCCTATATCTCTATTTTCTACGAATTGGAAGAGGATATATTTCGATAATTCATCAAGGAGATAGATCGGTTAGAAAAGCAGTACTCAAAGAGATGGTGAACAGTTTTTATTGTTTTTTAAATATTTCGATGAATTTTGATTGATATCTCGCAAACCTTGGGACTTTGTATATAGGTAAGTTAATATATTCGGAATGTACGTGGAATATCCTTTTCAATGAGTACCCACATGACCCTGTTTACTGACAAAATGGAAACCGGAAGTGAAACCGGGAGTTTTTGTTTTTGGAGTCTACACGTCATGGGGGTCTCGAATATACCATTAGTTTTTCTCTATATCGCTTTTTAATAAACCGGAAGTGAATATATCGTAATAATTCGTCGAGAAGCTGGATCGGCTAGAAAAGAAAAACTCGAAGAGATTGTGTTGATTTAATTGCTTCTTTCATTATTTCAATCAATTTTGATTGATATCTCGCAAACCTTGGGTTTTGCATATAGGTAAGTTATTATATTCGAAATGTACGTGGAATATCCTTTTCGATGAGTACCCACATGACCCTGTTTACTGACAAAATGGAAACCGGAAGTGAAACAGGAAGTTGATGTTTTTGAAGTCTACACGTAAAAGGGATCACGAATAAAACATTAGTTTTTCCCTATGTCGCTTTTTAACAAACCGGAAGTGAATATTTTTTTATAATCCGTCGAAAAGCTGGATCGACCAGAAAATCATTACACGAAGAGATTGTGAATTGTTTACATACATTTTTTTCATTATTTCGATAAATTTTGATTGATATCTCTTTAACCTTGAGACTTTGTACATAGGTAAAATTATATATTTAGAATGTCCGTGAAAAATCCTTCTCTCAGAGTACCCACATGACTATGTTGAGTAGAAAAATGGAAACCGGAAGTGAAACCGGAAGTTGGTGTTATTGGAATCTACACGTCATGGGGGTCACGAATATTCCATTAGTTTTTCTCTATATAGCTTTTTAATGAACCGAAGTGGATATTTTGTGATAATTTGTCGAGAAGCTGGATCGGCCAGGAAAGCAACACTCAGAAAGATTGTGTATTGATTCCATTTCTTATTTCATTATTTCGATCTATTTTGATAATTATCTCTTGAACCTTGAGACTTTGTACATAGGTGAGATGATATATTTGGAATGTCAGTGAAAAATCCTCCTCTCAGATAACCCACATTACTATGTTAAGTGGAAAAATGGAAACTGGAAGTGAAAACGGAAATTGTTGTTTTTGGATTCTACACGTCATAGGGATCACGAACAAAACATTAGTTTATTTATATGTCGCTTTTTAATAAACCGGAAGTGAATATTTTTTGATAATTCGTAGAGAAAATGAATCATTTTGTAATTGACATCCTTATATTAACGAGTTCATGGATTCTGCCACGTCGATATAAATGCTGTGGTTCGGATTCTACCTGTGTAAGATGTAGGTATATTCACTTTATAACACGAAAATTACTAAACAGTTGGTAACCTTGAGATGTCGGGGGCCATTTTGAAATGTTAACGTCATACGTCAAATGTCAGACGCCTAACTTCAGGCAGCCACACCCTGTCATACGTCAAACGTTATCCATCAATTTAAGGTATTCACACGTGGTGGTTCGGATTCTACTTTGGTAGGTGCATTATAGTATATTTCCAGATATTTTCAAACGTCTGGCATCAATGCCTTATTTTTTCAAACGTCTGGCAACAGTGTCAGTCGCTTTGTCGTCTCTTATCTTTGTAGCGAAATATTGTATCATGTTGAATCATCAATGGAATGCAGCGAACCTGACCTTGAATGCGATTATGTCTATCAATACACTGATATTTAATGAATGAATAAGCCATTGTTTGTTTCCCTGCTCCCCGCTTGTCGAGGTTGCTACGTTCTCATATCTTTGGGACGGATCTGCTCGACTACGTCACGCTGTGCGATAACGTTGCATCGACATTGACTGCAATTAAATTATATAGTGGTCATAGCTCTGTGGGAACGCATCGGACTCGTAATCCGGTGGTCTGGGGTTCAAATCCCGCCGATAGAAGAACTTTTTTAAATAAAATATGACGTCATGAGATGTTTCCGGATGCGGAGCGCTAAGGGGGCGCAGTCCTAAGGGGGGGGTCAAGGGGTTATAGCAAAAACCTAAGATGGCTAAGGGGGTACAACGAAGACCTGAGGGGGGCCAAGGGGGTACAGTGGAGACCTGAGGGGGGCCAAGGGGGTACAGCGGAGGCCTAAGGGGGCCAAGGGGGTACAGCAGAGACCTGAGGGGGCCAAGGGCGTACAGCGGAGACCTGAGGGGGCCAAGGAGGTACAGCGGAGACCTGAGGGGGCCAAGGGGGTACAGCGGAGACCTGAGGGGGCCAAGGGGGTACAGCGGAGGCATGAGGGGTTAAGGGGATACAGCGGAGGCCTGAGGGGGCAAGAGGGTACAGTGGAGGCCAGAGGGGGCCAAGGGGGTACAGCGGAGGCCTGAGGGGGCAAGGGGATACAGCGGAGGCCCGAGGGAGGGTCGTTGATATGTCAGTCACAGTATATGCTCTATCGACCTTTGACCTTGAAAGAGACAAAAATTACCAGAATGGACCTTAGAATTCGTGAAAAAAGTAGGTAGATCTACGGAAAAATCATATCTTTCATCTCTCTCTAACACATGGGCTCTTATGGGGCTTTCAAATGGCAACACTGTAATTTCCGTAGAATCTGGGGAAAAATGACTTAGAAAATTGAAAAATGAGCCAGAACCGGTGCAGCCTATTTACTCATGAAATTCGTCTACGTGAGAATAAAGAATTCTGCCTGAAACAATACCCGATAGCCATAGCACAAAAATCAATTATCCAAAAACAATTAGACGTGCTCGAGGAGTGGGGAGTCATATGCAAAATGCCAACGCCTTACGTTTCCTCCCTTATGGCTGCACTGAAGAAAGATAATTCAGTCCGTTTGTGTTTAGACGCGCAATTTTTAAATAGTATTATGTTAAATGAACATGATACTCCCCGTCCTTTAGAAGATATTATGGGTTCGATGAAGGGTTTCTCGGTAATTTCATCAATTGATTTTATGTGCGGTTATTATCAAATACCGCTGACACCAGACTCGCGCAAATATACAGGTTTTGAATTCGATGGCACGACCTATTGTTTTTGTTGCCTCCCATTCGGCTTAGCATCGAGCGTTAGTGTTTTTACTAGGTGTCTATCGAAAGTATTTGGATCGGAATTCCGCGATTTTTTGACCATTTTTGTGGACGATATTCTAATAACATCGAAAAACATTGACGATCATATGCGTCATCTAGATCTGGTTTTTACGCGTTTGAGGCAAGCAGGTTTTACGTTGAAACTAAAAAAATGTTCGTTTCTGAGGAGGGAAATTCCATTTTTGGGTTACCTTTTAAGCCCGTCACGTTATAAACCGGACCCAAATCGTATTCAAGCGCTGTTAGATTATGAACCACCTAAGAATCGCAAGCAAGTCCAGAGTTTTTTGGGTTTGGCAAATTATGATAGGGTTTTTTATGAAAATTTTTCATCGCTCGCTGGGCCACTAATCGCGCTTCTGCGCAAGGGAAATAAATGGAAATGGACGGAAACGGAAAAATCGGCTTCCGAAAATACAAAACAGAAGTTGCAACAGTCAACGCTATTGTACAACCCCCGGGAAGATTTATCATTTTGTTTGGAAGTTGACGCGTCGGATAAAGGACTAGGTGCGCAACTTTTTCAAATGGTTGAAGGCGAGCGGCACGTAATAGCATGGGCGTCCCGAATTCTTTTAGAACGGGAAATTCGGTACCACATAAATGAGAAGGAAGCTTTAGGCATAGTTTGGGCTACAGAACGTTTCAGAAGTTTTTTGTTGGGCCGAAGATTTCAAATATACACTGACAATATGACGGTGACTTATCTGAAAACTTGCAGGCTTTTATCGGCGAGAATTGCACGATATGCTTTAGCTTTACAAGAATTCGATTTTGAATTGATACATATTGCAGGAAAGAACAATTTCATAGCGGATACATTGTCGTTTTCAAAAACAATTAAGGGACATCAGAAAATTTCAGAATGAAGATAAAAAACTTGCAAACATAAAAATGTCATTGTCGGACAGCGAGAAACTTAGTCGTCGATTCCTTGGATGATGTACTTTACTATCGGGCAAACGCAGGTGAATATTATCTGCTATGTGTTCCAGCGTCCCTTACGGAACAGTTCGCGCGAGAATATCATGGAATTTTGGGGCATTTTGGAGCTTACAAAACTTGGTGCGCGCTGCGAAATGAAGTGTGGTGGAGTAATATCCACAAGACCATTAAAAAAATTATTCGCACTTGCGATTTATGTCAGAAGACGAAAGGCGTCCCCATGGCAAATCCAGAATATCATTCTATTATTCAAAATAGCAAAAATGAGCTGATTGCTGAGGATTTTTATGGACCCCTCCCTCCTAGCAGAGGCGGAGTCTGTCAAATATTCGTGGTATTAGATGTATCCGGTCAAAAAAGCCACCACATGCGCTGTACTGAATCGATTGACCAAGGATTATTTCGTCAAGGTAGGTATGCCTAAAAAAATTCTAAGCGGCCACGGGACACAGTTCACCACTGGAAAATGGCGCGAAACCCTCGAGGGTTTAGGAATTAAAATAATGTTTAGCTCGGTAAGGCACCCACAAGGAAACCCTTCGGAACGGGTGATGCGTGAATTGGGACGACTATGTCGCGCTTTTTGTCATGACCAGCATACCAAGTGGGCTTTCGAATTAGGAAAATTTGCAGACTTCATAAATAATCTCGTGAACGAATCTACTGGGTTCACACCAAAAGAGCTCCATTTTGGAGACAAGCACTGCCGGTTATTGCCAAAGGGGCTGTTGGGCTCGCAAACAGGTTTGGTACCTCTCAATCATGAAGAAAAGTGTATTCTGACCAAGGAAACATTATTAGGTAAGGCATCTAGGAGGAACGCGCAGCATCCGTCAGTACGCAATCATGTTTATCAACCAGGCGATTTAGTTCTTCTGCGTGCGAATACATCTTCATCCGCAGTGCGAGCGGAAACTAAAAAATTTCTTCTACTTTTCGAAGGTCCATATAGGGTGAAGAAGAAAATAAGCCATGCTACTTATATTCTACAATATTATAATTCTTATCGTGAAAGGGGGACGTTTCACGCTAGCCATATCAGATTATATCATACTGCACTATAATACTTTTCCTCAGGCATAGCAGTTTATTACCAATGAGTTTTGTTCTCTAAAGGAAAAATTGAAAAAATTTCTGATTGGGAGGGGGCAAGTTGTAGCGATCTATTAGTCGTTCGATAACGAGTATGATGTTTGAGCGAGAAGTGGCGCGTACAGTCTCTTATTTCTTTCTCGAGATATTTTGGTAGACTTTTTGTGCCTGAAACTTTTTCAGCTACACACAAATGAATTGACAGCCTCGTGGTTAAAAGCTAATCATTGTTTGCGGTGAAGTTATCTTTTTACCTGGTGTTAGGTAAGTGATACATCTACAGTTCCATGAATTGTATTGTGTATAGCAAAACTGCAGTTAATGTATTTTGGGCGGTATTTGAATTGGGTTTATTTTTTCTTTCAGTTTGTTTGTTCACTACCAACAATAAAGATTCCTAAGAATTAAATACCCAGATCCCGGCATTTTACTCTAATTGCGGTAATTCCCACAAACACCCTGTTACGGTACATACCTATTGGGGGTTCCATCATCAGTAAAGCCTGATGAACTGCTCCTAACCCAGCGCCAATTTCTGGAGGGTTGAAAGGTGCGTTTCCATTTTGTTCGCCTTCATTTTCAATATTTGCTTCCCCATCTCCGAGTAAGTACGAATGGATATTCAGGATCCAGGCAACAACTCTACACCAATTTCTTACCAAGCCTGAAACAATATATAGTGAAAAATTGCGTCGGGACTATCAACCATCATCGCATATTTCTTGTTTATTTTTCGTTTTTTTTTTCTATCCGAACATTTTTTGATCACGTGCATCTCATTAGCTTGCTTCTTATGTTCAAATAGTTGAGGAAGAGTTGGTTCATTTTCGTGTAACGTTTTTTTATTATGATTTATATGATATTTCTGAGAAAGACAGACACTAATAATAATATAACAATGATGCATTTGTGAAAAACTGAATTGCAACATAAAGCTAATTACTTTACCCTTGCAGATCAGACTGAAGATATTCCAACCCACGAATACGTGACATTTTTTTAGTTCTCATATAAATTAATCCACCAATAGTTTTTCTTGTTAACAATTGATTTTCATCCATTAAATATGATTCAAGTATTCATTTGAATTCAATTGAATTATTATAACATTCTCAAGGCGGAGCTCATAGACGGCTTTAGCGATTGCGATGCTTCGGCTTGATAGGTCTTACGAACTTGATGATGATATTGGACGAGAAATTCGAAGTTATTAATAGGAGTTTCTAAATTATCATGCTGGCAGCTTTTTAGACTTGAAGTTAAGTTGCTACGCAATTAGATCTATTTCTAACTCTATTGACCTTCTTTCAGCACGAAATGCCTATTTCGCCCTCTGTGAATCACACTTGCGTTATGAAATATCATTCTGGGGTGTAGGCACTCAAACTTCATTGAATGCTATTTTTATATTACAGAAGAGATATATATGTCGAGCGAGAGTGAGAGACTCTTGCAGACCTCTTTTCATCACATGGTATATTGTCGCTAGCTTGCATTTTCATTATTGAATCAGTATGCTTAGCTCATAAAAAATATAAGGGAATCATAATGTCATAATCACACCATGATACTCGTCAATCCTATAATATCAACATCCCTATTGTTGGTCGTAAATGAAAATATCCATATTATTTATGGTAGTGCCATCTATTATGAGACCACAAGTCTATAAATTGTCCTGTATTCGTTTTTGACAACACTGTTCTATCTGTCTTGAATAAACGTTGATTATTCTCAAATTGAGCGAACGCATTTTTCTTTTACCAAATCAAAATCATCCAATACCGAAAAACTAGAAAGTAAATTTCAACAGGTTATGGGCCCAGACCACCCATACGAGACATTATAGTGCTTACGAAATGTTGTATCGTTTGAATCGAAAGTTATTCGGGTCGAGAATATGGTGCTCGTTTGTCGGCAAATGGCAGTCAACTATCTTAACAGCGTACCAAGGTTACTCGGTCGCGAACATTTCGCAGAGTGGTGCTTCGCTGTAGAAAACGTTTTCGTTTTAGAAGGACTTACTGAATGCCTCACTGGAACTGAGACCAATTCAGTGGTTATATCCAAAGCCAAAGCAAAGTTGATATTAACGTTGGATACGTCAATCTTTGTGCATATTATAGAAAAACAATCGTGTGAAGATGTTTGGGATACTCTGAAGATATACGAAGATAATGGGTTCGCCCGAAAAATTGGCCTTCTGCATACCCTCATTTCTCTCTGCTATGATAGTTGCAGTTCAATGGAAGCCTATGTTACGCAAGTAATCGAAACTTCCAGAAAATTGGACCGAACGGGATTCAAGATAAGTGAGGAATGGGTTGGATCGCTCCTCCTAGCGGGATTGCCCGAAAGGTTTGCCCCAATGATCATGGCCATGGAACATTCGGGGATTACAGTGACTGCTGATGAAATCAAATCGAAGCTCCTTGATATGGAAACAGATGGCAACAAAAGCAATTCAACAAATGATTTCGCCCGACAGGGCAGGTTTCAAAGGAAAGTCAAGAGATAGCAGCACATATATCAAGAAAAAGGAATATTGGAAAAAGGATGGAAATCGAACTAATCTAAGTGAAATAACTTGTTACAAATTTAAACACTGGTCATTTTCAAAACAAGTGCCCAAATTTGGAACAGAAAAAGGAAAACAAAAAAATGCCTTCAGTGTTGTTTTTCTTAATGGTCACTTTAATGATGGTGATTGATATATTGACTCAGCAGCCAAGAAGTCAGGGAAATATTTGTAGCAAATAATGAAAAATTGTTAGTTAACTCTTTGGGTCAAGTGAATATATCAACAGTTGTTGATGAGCAGACATTTGACATTGTTGTAAAAGACATTTTGTATGTACCAAAACTATCAACTAACTTATTATCTGTTGGACAACTTACAAAAAATGGAAATTGAGTAATATTTTGTGAAAAAGATTGTCTACAACAGTGCTGGTAAATCAGTTGCTACTGCTGAACTAAAAAACAACATGTATAAACTGAAATTAAAACAAAATGAACATCTTGTGGCTACAGCAGTGACTGCAGATGTTATGCAAAACACAGTTAGTGGCATAGATTGTAAAGGTACCTTCGATATTAAGGAAACATGCCAAGTATGTTGTGAGGGAAAACAATGTAGGTTACCCTTCAAATATGCTGGAAATCGTGCAACACAGCTATTTGAAATTATCCATGATGACCTGTGTGGACCAATTGAAGTAGATTCACTGGGAGGCTCAAAATATTATTTGATACTAGAAGATGATTTCAGTAGGATGACATTTGTTTATTTCCTGAAGAATAAGAACCAAGCATTTGAACACTTCAAATTTTTCAAAACAATGGCTGAAAACCAGACAAATACTAAAATGAAAACATTGAGGACTGATAATGGTGTAACATGATGTTTGAGAAATTTTTAGCAGAACATGAAATAATTCATCAAAAGACGAATCCCTACACTCCACAGCAGAATAGCATGAGCGAAAGAATGAATCACACATTAGTGGAAAAAGCACGCTGCTTACTTTTTGATGGGGGAATCCATAAATCTTTTGGGCTAAAGCAGTGAATACAGCAGTGTACCTGAGGAACAGGTCAGTTGTAACAGGACTAAAGAAAACACTTTATGAAATTTGATCACAGAAGAAACCTAATGTAAGTAATATCGAAATTTTCGGTAGCGAGGTCATGATGTTAGTACCAGCAGATAAGATAAAAGGAGAAAATTTTATAAAAAATCTAAGAGGATGATATTGGTTGGTTTTTGCGAAAACATAAAGGTTTCAGATTATTTGATCCAATAACAAAGTCTATTGTTACAAGCCGTGATATTATTGTTAATGAAAAAAATATCAAAAAATGCAGATCTTTTTGATTCCACAACGAAAATTGATCACATACTAGTTTCAGTGGGGGACATGACAGAGAACACTTTGGTGAAACAAAGTGAAGTACTTGATGAAGTTACTTCAGATAGCTCTGATTTAACCCACAAGAGAGTATATCAGATATGTCTTCATCTTTTCATGATATAATTGAGTCCACAGATGAACAACCAGAAGAAATTAGAAGATCTGCCAGAGAGAAAACACCAAGGAATTTCAATGACTATGTAACCTACACCTGCAAAAATGACTTCAAGATGGAGAATGTTCCATTGAGCTTGCCTTAAGCTTTGTCCAGACTTGATGGTGATGACTGGAGGAGAGTCATTGAAGCAGAGCTTGCATCCTTCGAAGAAAATGATGCCTTGGAGGTGGTGGAGAAATCAGAAAATGCTACGATAGTGAAATGCAATTGGGTATTCAAGAAAAAGTTTAATTGTGAAAATAAAGTGCAGTATAAAGCTAGTTTAGTGGTAAAGGTCTTTACATAAAAGCCTGGAGTGGACTATGATGAAACGTTTTCCCCTGTTGTTCGACACTCAACATTAAGATTGCTGATTGCTTTGTCAATTCATTTTAATTTGTAAACCACTCATCTAGATTTAACAACAGCCTTCCTAAATGGTTCTTTGACTGAGACAGTTTTTATGATGCAACCTGAAGGTTTTAAAGAATTAATTAATGAAAACTAGGTTCTCAAGTTGCAAAGAGCTATTTATGGTTTGAAACAGGCCTCGAGAATGTGGTATGAAAAAGTAGAGTTTGTTTAAACCAAATTAGGTTATGAAAAATCAAAATATGAGCCATGTGTATACTCCAAGTATCAAGATAATTGTAAAACGATTGTGACTGTCTATGTGGATGATTTTCAAATTTCTTCCACCTCTGATACTGAAACAATGGTTTTAATGAAAGAACTAGGTTCAAAGTTCAAGATCAAAGATTTAGGTAGAATGAGACAGTGGTTGGGCATTAGAGTTGATATTGATAAAAACAAAGCATCAATAACATTAGATCAAAGCCAGTATATTGATGAATTGTTGGCACGTTTTAATATGACAGATTGCAAATCTGTGAGCACGCCTATGGAAAGTAATTTGAAATTGAGTAAAGGAGATGTACAAAATAAAAATTTTCCTCATCAACAGCTTATAGGAGGTTTAATGTACTTGGCTGTGCTCACAAGACCAAATATATCTATTTGCATTGGTTATCTAAGTCAATTTAATAATTGTATTAATGAAACTATTTTATCTATCTATCTATCTATCTATATATCTATATATCTATATATCTATATATCTATATATCTATATATCTATATATCTATATATCTATATATCTATATATCTATATATCTATATATCTATATATCTATATATCTATATATCTATATATCTATATATCTATCTATCTATCTATCTATCTATCTATCTATCTATCTATCTATCTATCTATCTATCTATCTATCTATCTATCTATCTATCTATCTATCTATCTATCTATCTATCTATCTATCTATCTATCTATCTATCTATCTATCTATCTATCTATCTATCTATCTATCTATCTATCTATCTATCTATCTATCTATCTATCTATCTATCTATCTATCTATCTATCTATCTATCTATCTATCTATCTATCTATCTATCTATCTATCTATCTATCTATCTATCTATCTATCTATCTATCTATCTATCTATCTATCTATCTATCTATCTATCTATCTATCTATCTATCTATCTATCTATCTATCTATCTATCTATCTATCTATCTATCTATCTATCTATCTATCTATCTATCTATCTATCTATCTATCTATCTATCTATCTATCTATCTATCTATCTATCTATCTATCTATCTATCTATCTATCTATCTATCTATCTATCTATCTATCTATCTATCTATCTATCTATCTATCTATCTATCTATCTATCTATCTATCTATCTATCTATCTATCTATCTATCTATCTATCTATCTATCTATCTATCTATCTATCTATCTATGGTTCCTACGAAAATGTATCAAATTACCGTCCAATATCTGTACTTTCGGCACTAGCTGAAGTTTTCGATCAAATAATATATATCAGAATCTTCAATCGAATAAAAAATATTATTACAGATTGCCAGCACGGCTTCATTCCTCGGAGATCTCTGGTGACCAATCTGACGATATTTACAGATGAAATGAATTTGGCCCTTGATGAACACATACAAGTAGATACACCGACTTTGCCAAGGCATTATGCAGGGTGAATCATGATATATTACTGGAAAAATTATACCATATGGGCTTCAATCATATTTGAAAAATATATCTCAACAAGTAAGATTCAAGAACACCCTGTCTCGTCCTTTTTTGGCAGGGCAGCAATCTGGTTCCATTATTTCTATTATTTGTGAATGATATTCCGATATGACGATATGAAAATCTATAAGAAAATAGCGGGCCCTAACGACACTAATCTACTTCAATCTGATATCAATCAGATCTACCAATGGAGTGTTATAAATAAAATAAACTTCCTCTAAATATAAATTGGTTTTCATTTATGATATATACTCGAAAAACTAATGATACTGAATATTCATATTGCATCAATAATAATCCACTGGAAGAAGTTATAACACATACAGATCTGGAAGTTACTTTCACAAATGACTGGAGATTCAATCTACACATCGAAAAAATGCTAAAAAAAGCATGTAAAACTATGGGATTTATTATAAGATACTCTCTCGAATTCAATCGTGACGTGAAAACCAACCTGACAAAGATGTCGCCTATTATTCGAATGTACAACTGTGTAAGCTCTGTTCGGGTTCTGCCCTGAATACATTCGAAATGTCGCTAAACAATCTGAAAGCCGATGAATACAAGAATTTACCTATCTCCTCTTTTGATATCATACACGATAGGCCTGCGTGAATTTTCATAATTTTCATAATCATTATTATATATATGTAGAAATAGGTTAATTTGCTCATCATTCGTAGTAATTTATAATCAATATTGTGATGTTATTATAAATTTAGGCATCTATGCCTATAAATAAATTTGTAGTAGTGTCATATGCATTTAATTCGTATAATTTTATGTTGTTTGTATTTATGATTATGTTTGTATTTTATATAGTATTTGTATTATATTCGTACACTTTTTTACTTTTACCAAGCTTTGTCAATAGATTGTAAATATTCTCTGACAATAAAGTATTTCTTTCTTTCGTTTTTCTTATTTGTGGTTTTAGAATGAAATTAATAATAACCATTTATGTTCCGGATAGAGTTGGCAATCGATTGAAACTGAAATATACTGGGTCCCATTAAAAATATCTTCTTAATAAATCGAAAACCCGATATTCAATTGTTTTTCTGTTAGCAATACGATTATCAGTGGAAAAAATACTACTAGTTCTCTAATTTAACCGACCTCGCATCTTCAATAATAAAGAAGCTATAAAATGAATAAGTTCCCGTTCCTCCTTCCTCCCGCAAATAGTAATATTTAGCTTTAAGATAATTTTACATATCGACAGACGTTTATATGTTCATTGTTCCGCCTATTCTTTTATCATAATTGTGTTATATTATTACAGTAAATTTTTATCATACTTACTTACAATTGAATTTTTAATTATTTTATTATTGTATTTATTTACTGTCAATGTCTTTCTTGAACTTGAAACAAGTGTTCAATCACTTATCAAGATTACTTTATTCACATAATATTTATCCTTAGTCTTATATTGTATTTTGTATTGAATTGTATTATTGTATTGTTGGAAACGAATGTTTGTGAATAAATAACATAACATAACAATAGTGCCGACTTGAATTTGATCAGCCTGTATATATGTGGGGTGGTTTTTATGAACATTAACTACCATGTGAAAAGATTTTCAAGAAAATAATCAGTTTCAAGTAAGGAAAACTTGATTTAATACTCCAAGACTTGGAGTATTATTTTAATTACTGGACCAGTTGATATATGAATTATATGAGAATATTCAAAGAACGTGATTCTTTATAAAAATTTAAAATGAAGTTGATCATAAACTATTGTCCAAAAATGTACCGGTACGAAAATACGGAGTGATCAAAGAAAAAAATGGATATTTTTTCCGAAACCGCTTGAAATATTTCAGTGATATTCAGTACCTTGTCACATTCAATAAAGTTGAATGATACGAACAATAATTTCAGCTGGACTTATAAAACACAATTATCGATTATTGCCATTGGTAGGTACCAAGTTATTTCTAGTATTTTTTTATTAAATGAATTTGTGCGATGAGGAAAATAATATACTATTACCTTTCAACCAGATTCTTGTATGGGACTGTTCCAACAAAGCTGGCAAAATAACTTGAAGCAGCAACAGTTCCAATGATAGTTCATTCACCTGTGTGTCATTATTATTCAGAGATACTGTATAAGGCAGAAAACTAGGCAATACACATTTGAGGATCCTAATTGGCAGCCAGAGCATCAATAATACCGCGCTGCCAAAAATAATCGCTGATATGAGTAATTTCTTAATGTGCTTTAATATAGGCAGATGAATCATTTCTTGTATTGGACTAAAGTCGGGATCATTGAAATTCCTTAGGAACCAAAGTACGCCCGGTCTCAGAATTTCTCGTAAAAGAAGTATGAATGAAGCAAAATAGTATACATAGACCATCCCGATCAACCAATGGATGAATATCGAAGTTCCAGGTGCAGAACTGAAACTAGTTTCTCTGTCTTTCAAACTAGCGTCAAACATTGCCAAAGAGCAGATATCCAGCCACCAACCACATACGAGAGGAATGATTCCAATTTCAACAACGCTAAGCATTGATACTTTAACCACCATGTAGCAGAGTCCTAGTACACGCTTGGCTTTGTTAAATCCCAGCCAGGCTGACAACCTGTGTAGAATCATCAACAGGATACCACCAGTGCAATAACCGACTAAAGTAGTTAATAAGCCTTCAAAATGACTAGCAGCAGCTGCATCGCGCATACTTAAAAGGGACAGGGTTGTAAGACCCATGTGGTAGGGGCAATAAGCAAATGCTAAGATGAACAGGGTGTTGAGGGATATGACCCAGAACACATGCTCTAGGAACATCAAGGAGCCGTCTAAACCTAGTAGACGTTCCCAAGTGATTTCTTCAGCCGCTCTATCCCATTCCATGGGTATCCAGTTGTTATCTTCTCCGACGTTTGCATCCACTTCTTGTTGTGGTTCTTGGTTTTCGGGTGCTATCACATCAGGACCTGAAAAGTTTATATTCACAAATATATCTAAAAAAACAGATATCGCAGGATAAATAAATTACGTGACACATGAGGAATTCCACTGGAATTGTCTGGGAACCAATGCGTTTTTGCAAAATATAACAAAATTCATAGTCATTTTCGAATTCATTGGTATACTCTTCGTCATATCCGCTCTTTCCATGTCCAGATTTTGTATTCATTCACAAATTGTGTATTGCTATTGATTGTTAGGAAACAAATATCGAATCAAAACCACCCTAGATTATTCAATCTTAACCAACTCAAATATTCCTTTCGTACTGTGATATTGTTCAATATCTATATCAAAATAATCCAAGGTAGAAGTCCATGGGTATCTCGAAGTGATGTAGCAGATTTTCAATACTGGGAAGAAAACTCAAAGTCGTCCCCACAATTAATTTATATTATAGTTCACAGTAGTGCACCTAGGGGGCTATCAGACCAAGATGGCCGCCATAAAGGCAGGAAATTCAAATTTTGCTGACATCAAATATGGCCGCCATGACACGTGACATATGTCATCTGTCAACAGTCATATGTCAACTCTTTAGTGTTTCATGCCGCTGTGTCATCTGTCAAGTGTTCCATACCGCTGCTGATAGATGTAGTATGAAAACGCAACGCGTCATAGACTACTCGACCAATCAGAAACCGTCATAGTCCCATGGCCCCCTTAGGCCTCCGCTGTACCCCCTTGGCTTCCTCAGGCCTCCGCTGTACCCCCGTGGCCCCCTCAGGCCTTCGCTGTACCCCCTTGGCCCCCTCAGGCCTCCGCTGTACCCCCTTTGGTCCCCTCAGTTCTCAGCTGTACCCCCTTGACCCCACTCAGGTCTTCGCATGTACCCCTTAACCCCCCTTTTCCCCCTTAGGCCCCCTTGATGTCTCCGATATGTGCGCTATATTATTACGTCAGAAACGCGTTATAGACTACTGACAATAAGAATTAATGAAAAAGTCCTTCTATCGGCGGGATTCGAACCCCAGACCACCGGATTACCAGTCCGATGCGTTCCTACAGAGCTACGACCACTATATTATTTTATTTCTGACAGTGACATTATAAGCTTATATCGTCATAGTTACGATATCTATAATGAGGGTCATAACTCCCTTGGAATATTAAGGTTCAAAAACTCCCTCTTAACTTTTACAGGTGAAAATGATACAAGAAATGCTTATAAACGTTTATATGTAATGAAAACTAAGACATATTTTCCTTATTCACGTCATTACAAATAATAAATGTACAATTTTCAAATGTTCCCTGAAAATTACTTCCGCCGCTGGAAACAATTTCTTCTTTTTTATGGGTGGTGCTGTTGCTGTTCACTACAGTCGAGGTGCCTGCCTCTTCTGATGGCAAAGTAGACAGCATACGCGCCGTTTTATTTCTCAATTCAATACTGTCCTCCAGATACCCCTCTGCCACCGTGGAACTTCTCCAATCTCCGTGTCTTTTTAAGTTTGTCATAGTTGCTCCTGCATTGGCTAGGGCAGTAGCAGAAGTGCGACGAAGGCAATGTCCCGTATAGGTTAGTGGGTTTGGCAATCCTAAATACATTGCGATTTTGCTGGGAATTTTGCCAAACATATTCTTTCCAATTGGCTGAGTTGTACATTTATTTTGTCGGAAGCTCAAAAAAAATCGTTTTGTACCTTCAGGACGCAAGGACATATAAAGTCTCAATAAAGGCAAAGCAGAGAACTCTTTTTCATCCACAACTGTAAATTTCTTCGATACACCAGTTTTACTTTCCGGTACGTTCACTACCATAACAGTATCCCGGTCCTCTATATCTGCTATACTCATATTTGGAAGTTCCTGAGTTCTGCATCCTCCAAAATAACCCATAATTAGAACAACCTATAACAAATAAAACGAAATAAACAAACGAAAAAGAAAATTATGAGAAAAAAATTACCTGATGCAATAAATGAATTTCATTAGGGGCGTCCTTAAGAAATTTGATGACATCTTCAGGAGATAAGACAGCAGACTTTTTCGGCTTATACCCCTTACTTTTCCGTTTCAAAAAAGCCTCTAGTTCGTTGAACTTGGTGATATCTCTTTTCTCATATATGGTCACCATCGATTTGAGCATTGACCATTTAGTCCATAACGAATTTGGGCTAAACGTTTCTGACTGCAACGAATAAATACAATTATTACCAAATCTACCAGAAAATACTGAAAATACTTTACCAGTTCTTGAAAATATGCCAGAAAGACAGTTTCGTTGGCATCTTTTGACATAACATTTCTCTGTGTCAGCCACTTCAGATATAAGTTGTATTCTTTTTGATATAGGGCTTCACTTTTCGATGGAAGTAATGATTGTCTTGCTTTTTCCGCTTTTTTTATAATATCCTCCATTATATCAGAAAAAGATCGTCGATTTGTGGTAAAAAATAAACACGTTTTTAACGGAAAAACATTGATTGATAAAGAAAGTTTGCTTATAAACATGTAACATAGCGACAACCTAGCAACAACCAACAATGCTACAATCAACGCTACCTAATTCAAATATACCAGAAAGGTTATGAATTTAAACATTTATTGCGTTCTAAATATGGACATATTGTTATGAAAATCGGTCAAGAATAAAATTATCTATGTACCACGGGAATTATAGTGCCTTAATAACCTCTGGCAATTGCTGTCCCTCGGGCCAGAGGCCCTCGGGACGCAAACTTTGCCATCGGTAATTAAGGCCCTCATAATTCCCTTGATACATAAATAACTATAATTGCAGTCAATGTCGATGCAACGTTATCGCACAGCGTGACGTAGTCGATAGATAGATAGATAGATAGATATATAGATAGATAGATATATAGATAGATAGATAGATAGATAGATATTTATTGTTTTTAAGAATACAATATTCTTATAACAAGAGTTTGGTTTATATGCTTAAGAAATAATTAGAAAGACAAAATAATAATATTATAACTTATTCATTGATGATAAAGGATCGGAGCTTCAAGATGTTCATAACACAATTAGATATATCAGTGATGATTTTGGGGGTAGCTGTTTCTAACAGGTCAGCCAATTCGTATAAAGTGTTAGCGTGCAATCTCAATTGTCCTGTTACCTCATCGTAAATAGGGCATTCAAATATCAAGTGGTCTACAGTCTCAAATTCCAATAAGTTACATATCGAGCATATTTCATCTGAATCAATAACGTAGGAACAGTTCCCAAAGAAGAATTTTGCAGACAATTTTCCACAACAACGCAGTTGAGCAAATATTCTTGTTGTGACCATCGGAATACTGAGCTTTAACCATTAGTATTAGTGATTACATTGTAGAATAGTGAGAAGGAAGACTGTCCTAACCGAAGAATGTCCTGTCTTTGTAAATAAGTTTGGTACGAATCCAAGAACTGTTTTTGATTGCTTTTTCTAGAAACAATTGAGAAGTTGTCGCATAGATCATACCTTTCCACCCTCTCGAAATATTCTTTAATTTGGGATACCCAAATGACTTTTGTTGGAAGATTTGTAACCGTAACCTTTCGTAGCAAATTTTTGGTATACGAGTATCGTTCATATTATGGAGTTTCGTTATCCAAGATAAGGCATTTTTAATTACGATATAATTTAGTTTAGTGGAGTTAGTTTCAAGTCTCACAATGAAATCTGGTGTATTTCTAGGAAGGCACAAAAGGCGTTTGAAAAACATTACTTGTATTCTTTCTATTATATCAGTATATCTGAGACCCCAAACTGCTACACAGTATGAGAGAGATGAAATTATGACGGAATTATATAATTGCATCCTAGAATCCCAAGAACGCAGTTTAGCGCTAACCATGTGGCTTGTTACTGCCCCAAGGGCCTGTTTAGTTTTACTAACGGTAATCCTTGCCATTTCGGAGAATAGGGCAGAACAAGAAAATACCACACCAAGATACGTGAAATTGGTCACTACTTCCAGTTTTTGACCGTTATAAAAAAATGTATGATTTTTATGTGCAGAATAACCTCCTTTAGAGCAAATTAGTATTTTACTCTTTGTAGTATTGACCATCAAGCAGTTTTCGCGACAGTAATCTGCTTACACATTTAAACTTTTTTGTAAACCTCTTTGTGTGTCGCTGATGATAACTAAGTCATCCGCATATAACAACAGGAGTAGTTCGTCAATACCGTTGATGTTTACGCCTTTACAGCCTTTTTCTTGAAAGTATGTCAGAATATCTGAAATGAAAATGGAAAATAATGTTGGGCTCAGTGATTCTCCTTGTAATACACCGGTTGTGATTTCAAACTCCTTCGTGTACTGGTTGTTAGATTTAATTTTCATATTTGCTTTGTCATATATGTTTTTCAAAATTCTTATATACTTAGAACTTAGCCCCAACTGATAAAGTTTGTGCCATAGTAGATTATGTTCTATAGAGTCAAATGCAGCCTTGAAGTCTACAAATGCCAAAAATATCTTCCTGCCTTTCAGTCTCAAATTGATTTGAATAACCGTACTCAACACAAATATATTGTCTATGCAGCCACGTTCCTGTCTGAATCCGGATTGACATTCAGGAATTATATTATTTATCTCGCACCAAATTTTCAATCTATCGAGTAATAAAGAAGTGAATATTTTGGCAGGGGTATTAAGAAGTGCTATTCCTCTATGATTTACAGGATCATCCTTGGTGCTTTTTTTATGAAGCATTGTCAGAATCGCTGTTGACCATGCCGATGGCATACGCTCTAGTATATTGTTGTACAGATTTAAGAGGTATAGCATCCAATTTTGTGGCAGGTTTTTGATGAATTCATAAGTTATTCCATCTAACCTAACCTTATTGTTTTTGCATTTATATAAACAGGAATAGAGGTCATTGAGGTTGAAAGGTTCGTCTAAAAAATTATTACCAGCATCAAAAAAGGTTAGCTTGATTGGGTTTCTGACTGTTGATATTGTACCGTAATAAGTTTCCCATTGTTGAGTTGTAATTGGAATAATTGGATAAACGTTATCTGGACGCTTGAAAGATTTAATTGCCTTCCAAAAACTTGGTTGATCCCGAGTATTACTTAGAGTTGTAAGTATATTATTCTCATACTGCGATTTTTTTAATCGTATAATTCTCTTATACTCCGTTTTCATGTAAATATATTCACTCTTATACTGTGAAGTGAAATTATTTTTTCTGCAATTCCGCAGGGCATGTCTAACACTTCTTTTCATATGAATGCCTCGAGGTCGAACCAAGGTTTTTGGGGTGCATTAGAACGTAATCCTTTTTTAATTTGTATCATATTACAGTTTTCGGCAGTCTCCCAAATGGTGGTACACAAATTTATATAGTTGCCTTCTATACCATTGAAATTTCCCATATTTGGAGAGAATTGCATAGAATTTTTGTAGAGGAGTAGAAAGGCATCATTCCATTGCAATTTTTTTTCTGTAGTATTTACATAAGCCATAGTATCAGAATTGACAGGAGTTCCTTCTGTTACAAAAGTAAGCAAGAGAGGGAAATGGCTCAATGGTGATACATTAAGAACACATAAATCATGAATGCTGCTAAGATTATCGTTATCACAAAATGCAAGATCAATAACACTATTACCATTTACATTCATAAAGGTGGAATTGGCTGGTCTATCAGAAAGAACACTGCAATTTAAAAGTGAAAAATTATTAGAAAATAGAAAGTCAATGAGCTCCCTTCCTTTACTATTAACTACCTTATCATAACTCAACATGAAAGTGAAGAGATTTGTTTTTTTGACAATATTATCTGGTATTGATGCAATATTTCCGATTCTACAATTGAAGTAACCCAAAATAAAGAAAGGTATATTGAGAAATGATTCAGTGATTTCCGATAAGGATAATTGAAGTATATCTAGAATTTCACCAAGGGGTAACGATGGTTTGAAATACACAAAGCAAATAATAAATTTCGAATCCTCATATACAAATGAACATACCAACCACCAGGGTGAATAGTCTAACATTTCAAGCTTGTAAAATTTTTTATATATAATTGCTAAAGCACCGCTTGCTCGTCCATGGGTTTTTTCTTTTGTAGTACTATGTTGTAGGTTCTTTGGAGGGACGGTGACAAACTTATATCTTTCACTTGCCACGTTTCACTTATACACAAACAGTCAAACTCATATGAGGATAGATCATCAACCGAAAGAGAAAAATTAGACATACCCTCAACATTCCAGAAAATTATTTTTCCATACCGCGATATGGGGAATTTTGGTTTTTTTCAATGCCTTGGATGGATTTTTGGAGAATTTTCATCCTCTCGTCCTCGTTTGCTGTTAGTTTGAATATTTGGAAGTTTCACAATCCTTGGAATACCATTTGATTCTGATATCTTCACCTCCAGACCTACGCTCACTTAATTTTCTGTACAGTTGCTTCAATTGCTGTTGTTGCATTGGGGTCATCTCATTCTTGATTTTTACGTTTGGGAAAGTATTCTTGGGAATTTTCGACTTATTCCTCAGGACACAGACAGCTTCGTCAGATGATGCAAGTTCTACTTTCAGAGGTCTGATTTTGTTGGGTTGCGGTTTACCTAACCGAAAAACGTTTCTTACACTAACGATTTTGAGTTTGGAGATCTCTTGTACCATGATTTCGGCAGTTTCTCGATCATTTGCTTCATCTTCTTCAAGGCCAAAGACAATTATGTTCTTGGCCCGATTCATACGCATATTTATCTCCTGATAAATGCGTCAATGGGGTTCTGATGAATACTGGAGTTTATTTTCCAAATATTCAATTTTTTCGTGTAATTCTAAGTTGTCTTTTTCTAGGGTTTCAATTGACTTCACGCAACTATCCATCTTATCAGATTGGCTAACTATCGAACCTCTCAAATCATTAACACTTTGGGTTAGATTTGCTAATTGATCCATCATCAACCTTAATGCGAATGTTTTCTCCGGAATGGCAACACTGTCCATGTTTATTAACAGTGGTTTGTCCGCGGTAACAGACTAATCAGACCAAAAAAATAAAAGATACAAAAAACGGCGTAGCAACAAAATAACACTACCGGTATTCACAGTTTGTTTTTAGTATTAACTCCAAATAGGTTAAATAGTATAGTTGTTACACTTTATGTGAATAATAAATAGCAATCGTTGATTGTCACAGACGTACGTGTTCACTCAACGACGGCAGAAACTAAAGCAGTCGAGCAGATCCGTCCCAAAGATGAAAGATGAACCAACGACTTACATTGTTGCCAGACGTTCGAAAACATCTGAGGATGTCCCTAAATGCACCTACAGCTTACCCAAGTAGAATCCGAACCACCATGTGTGAATACCCTAAATTGATGTATACAGGGTGTGGTTGTCTGAAGTTAGTCGTCTATCGTTTGTCGGACAGCTGCCAGTTGCCAAATGTCAAATATCGAATGGCCGCTATCTCTTGGTCACACCCTAATAATAACACTACGGATCGTTCAATTGAAAGTAATGAAAAGTGTTGTAATAATAAACCAAATTGCACATGATGATGCAATCTCTACATTCCGTCGATATATCGACAATTAATGGGGTATTTCATAACTTTGCAGGTGGTTAATGATGATATCATATATCAAGACCATAATTATTTATGGATAGCAATGATGATGTCATGCTTATCTCAGCATTTCGTTCAAAACATTGATGAACAAAGGGGTATTTCATAAGTTTGCACGTGGCCGGCGATGAAATCATCAATCATGACTATAATTATTCACAGATAGCGATTTTGTTATATCCTTGAATAACAGCTCGATATGCAACTATGTATTTCTCGGTGCAAAACACATTCATGAACGACTCCATTGTTTTTATCAACTATAAAACCAATTTCACATCGGGTGGAGCTTCAGTTTGCCTTCGATCATCAACGGTGAATCATCGTGGTTGTGTTCTTCGACAATTATCAGCACAATGACAGTGAATCATTTCGTGGGTGTGTATTTCAATAATCTGAGATGAGTTTATAACGGTCACCATGCAACTTGAGTTTCGAATTAGGGTATTTAATCAGATGTTCTGAAATAGGGTATATCCATAGTATTTTTCTTTAATGTTTCGACAGTTTTGTTGTAACCTACGCAACACTAATTACGTCGCACCCCGAAATTTTGCCCCTGTTACAATTTGAATAACTTTTTTCTGCATTGAACAATTTTAATTCTGTTTGCACTGTTCGCTAGCTCAGTCCTTCAGCATTAATCTCGTACTTCTTCGATATATGCGGTTAGTTCCATAAAATTTACAGGATGTTTTTTGGAACTGTGCAAAATTTCGAAATTTTCAAAAGGATCCCAAATGAAGAAAAACAGTTTTTTTCCAACTTCAACAGCAGAGGCATGAAGATTATCTCATTACCTTCGGCCATTTCCAAAATTGTCTTCTTATCACTTTTATTTACAGAGTGATCTCAAAAAATCAATTTTTTGGTTTTGCACTCATAACTTTTTTCCTCTTCAACCGATTTTCAAAATCTCAGGCTCATTTTGAAGCTCAAACCTCATATGAGATGATTTAAAGATCAGAATAAACTCAAGATGAACATTCAAGATCGAGGGTTTCCTCAAAGGTGACCCAAATCTGAAACACTCTGTAAATCCCGACTGGGAGAGGAATTAAATAAAAAACAACTTGTTTTCGGAAGGATTTTTCATTCTGGATACGTCCTGATCTTTTTTCCTTCATTTGTCAAATATTATGCGTGAGAACACCGAATTGAAACGCCATGTTCTAGAAAAAAAATCAGCCCAAAAAAATTCATGGTCCGTAACCAACGTAACAAGAATCATAATGAGTGACTGACAAGACAGGTTGAAAATTACGTTCTCGTGAAAATAAAGATCAGGACAGACAAAAATATTCGTAGGTCTTTCTTTTCTGAAGATATAAGACTTCATAAAGAAATTCAATTCTGAAAACAAAAATTCAGGGTAACCTTCTCACCTCCTATACAAAGTCTTCCATCATGTTTTGGACTTTTTTCAAAGAATTTAATATTTTAGACCCCAAAAAATTTTATGGGTATGCCTATGAAATTTTTTTTTATCTCTTTGAACAACTTTTTCCGCTGAACACAGCTATGGGTACCGTTTATCTCGATTCTGAAAGAGAACTTTTTTTCTCCCTGTACATCAAACTATGATAATTGGAGTACCCGAGTTTGGGCGATTCTTAGTAGTTTTGTACGAAACTTACGAGAATAATATGTAAAAAAATCACAAAAATCTCCTTCCCCTTCATCCGTACCCAAAGTACCCCAGGGGGGGGGAAGAGGGGGGGGAAGATTTTTTTTTTCAAATCTCCGATCCCGATATGGGGGTCAGGTGAAATATGTTTACCGACATATCTAACCGTTTGACCAGCAAAAATTTTACCTCCAAAAAAATGTTGGGGGGGGGGGTGAGGGTAAAAAAAAATTTTACAGTCTTTTTGGTGGTGATATTATTTTTTCGATCAAACAAAGTGTTGGATATTTTTCTTTTTTTATCGGGATTTAGAGGGGGATTTAGATTTGGGTCACCTTTGCAGAAACCCTTGATCTTTAATATCCATTTTTAGTCAATTCTAATCTTCATGTCTGTTCATCTAACGTTTCAGCTTCAAAATGATCCTGAGATTTTGAAAATCGGTTGAAGAGGAAAAAAGTTATGACTGCAAAACAAAAAAAAAATATTTTTTAAGGTCACTCTGTAAATAAAAGAAAAAAGAAGACAATTCTGGAAATGGCTCAAGTTAATGAGATCCCCTTTATGCCTCTGCTGTTAAAGTTAAAAAAACTGTTTTTCTTCATTTGGCATCCTTTTGAAAATTCCGAAATTTTGCACAGTTTCAAAAAAAACATTGTAGCAATTTTATGGAAAAAAACCTCATGTAACAAAAAAGTACGAGATTATAGCTGAAGGACTGAGCTAGCGAACAGCGCAAACAGAATTCGAATTGTTCAAATCAGAAAAAAGTTATTAAAATTTCAACAAGGGCAAAATTTCGGGGTGCGACGTAATTAGTGTTGCGTAGTTAATATGTGATTATTTTTTGTTGTTGTTTGTTTTGATAGATGGATCTTTCAGAAATAAACGCTGCCACCCGAGTTACTGTATTCAAAGAGAAGAGCGTATTCCTACCGAAGAGAGCGGTTGAAGCAGTGAAGCTGCAAATTCCACTCTTCACCCCTGATGACTACTCCCTTATCTTCAAAGGGTTGGCAGGACTGTCCTCCACCTTTGAAATTATAAGGAATTAATCAAATGTGAGTATGAATTTCCTCAATTTTTTGTGTGTGTACATTCATTTGAAAAAATATGGGAACTTTTTTCAGAAATCAACGGTGTCCCTCTACAACCCTCCAGTCAACCGGTCACAATTGATTGGCGGAGACTTCCATCATAGTTTTAAGATTTTGGTGAGTGGAACGTTTCTTTTTATTTGTGAAAACAATGGAAAATGCTAACGAGATTGGTCTTGTGAGTGATGAATTTATTATAAAATTCAAGGAACTAGAAACAAAAAAAATATCAATCAATGAAAATAGCATTTGGATAAAGAAAATCAAAAAACATATTCAAATTTGTAATAAAGCAATTCGTGAGGCTAATTTGACATCAGGAATTCTCAGAAAGCTCCAAACAAACGTGGGGTATTTGAAAAGATTTCACACTTTGATTAGAAATACGAAACATATTGGATCCGGTCTCACGAGTCCTCGGAGAAACCGTATAGCATGGAGGGATGTCCAATCGGTTTTTGCAAGCCGAATAAGGACGGGTTTCATCATTAATATTTCTCACAAGGACGTAGCACAATTTCTGACCGATGCTTGTCATATTTTCAAAATTAAGATAAAAAAATGTCTCAATAATTTTCAATTAATCAAGGCCAATACCAACTTTTGTGGAGAATTTATAAAGAAATCCAAAGATGATGACATAATCGAATTCAAATATTTCAACAAGAAATGCTTTAATAGAATAGTATAGAATAGAATAGTTTATTCTCCTCATAAGACATAAAATAAATGCATAGGAGTAGTCAGGATGATTACAAAACATACATAATATATACATAGTATACATAGTATTCGAAACTGCACGCAGATAGATAAAATATATAATTTAAATTATTATTAAAATAAAAATTCTTTAATGTCATAACATTTTTCAACAAGATAACTCTTCAATTTTTTCTTGAATGTGTTCATCGATTCTAAATTTCTTATGGTAGATGGCAGCAAATTGAACATTCTAGCGCCTATACTGTCCGGTAAACGATATCCTAACTTAGATTTGTGAAGTTCCGTATATAAAAGATCATTATGCCGTGTCTGCATGTGATGTGTTTTGATTTTGATAAATGTTTCTTTGTTTTTAAATATATAAATACAAAGTTCATAGATATACAGACTTGGCAATGTCATAAGTTTGTATTTTCGAAAAATCTTTTTACATGAACAAGTCAGTGGAATTCCAAATATAGCTCTCAATACTCTTTTCTGAGCAACGAAAACTTTCGGAGATGAAGTGGACCAACCCCAAAAACAAATTCCATATCTTAGCCGAGCCTCCACATACGCATAATAAACATTGAGTAACTGTTGGGCTTCTAGGACAGTTCGCAAATTTCTGAATAAATAACTAGCTAAATTAAGTTTGTTAACTACTTGTTCACAATGTTCTTTGAATGAAAGACACTCATCTATATGGAGTCCAAGGAATTTGGTTTTCTCACCAAAATGAAGCATTTTATTCTCTATAGAAGTGTTTGGTTTCTTACATTTTTTTTTGGGAATTATGAAATCGTAGGAGTTGTGTTTTGTCCGGGTTAAAGAACAAAGAATTTTGTTCCAGTACACTTCTGTTCGAGAATATCTTCATTACTGTCAGATATTGATATGGTAGTATCATCTGCAAATGTAACAAAAGATCCCTCATTCGATGCATAATTTATCTCATTAACATATAGAATAAACAAAATTGGACCCAAAACAGAGCCCTGCGGAACACCAATATTCATAGTTACGGATTCTGAACTTATAACAGAGGTCACAGTATGTTCCTTGTGCTGAATGCTAACATATTGCTCACGCTCAGTAATGAAAGAAGATATCCATTTCTTTGATGCACCCTCTATACCATATTGTTCCAGTTTTGTTACAAGATTTTCATGGTTGATGCAGTCAAATGCCCTGTTGAGGTCACAAAAGACCCCAACAGGACATTCTCCTGCTTCTATGTATTCCATCATTGTATTGAGGAAGGAATTGATAGCAGTAAATGTGGATTTATGCTCTCGGAATCCGTGTTGTGATTCTGACAGGATATTATTTCTGTTCACAAACGTCAACAGTCTATTCAGAAATGAATATTCAAATACTCTCGAGAAGCTGCAGGACACCGTTACCGGTCTATAGTTACTTAAAAGTAGTGGATTTTTATTCTTAAATATAGAATAGATATAGGAACGGATTTAGACCTTTGGTTCCAAGATAATGTTACTGATGTCATTTCAAATAAGCTTTCGAAATTTCAAGAAAAGGATTGTGGCTGGGCTTTACATCGCATCATTTCTCTAGAAGTAAACATTAATAAATTAGAAAATGGAAATGGATCCTCATACATTGGTCTGCCTGTCCAAATCTCAAAAAAGCGGGCTTGTATTAATGTTAAAAACATTGATGGAGCCTGCTTTTTCTGAAGCGTGGTCAGTGCTTTATACCCTACGAATCATCATGTAGATAGGCCCAGCTCGTACCCTCATTACAACCAAGTTCTCAATACCACAGGTTTGGAAACTCCTCTAATGTTTAATCAAATTGGTAGGTTTGAAAAGTTGAATGATATTTCGGTGAACGTTTATGGTTTGGAACTGATCCAGGCAAACGGTAGAGAGTATTTTGAAGTAGTACCCGTAAGACTCACAAAACACAAATTGACTAGACATGTCAATTTGCTCTTGGTTCAGAGTGAATATTTTTCAAAACCCAACGTTTATAAAGCTCTACCTGAGGATGATGATGATGTAGAAATTCGGTATCGTTATTGTTGGATAAAGGACATGTCAAGACTTATTTCGACCCAACTCAATAAACATAGGGTGAAAAAATATTTTTGTGATAGATGTTTTAATTATTTTTCCAATGAATCGAAATTAAATGATCATAGTGTTGCGTGTGAAAACATCAACGATTGCGAAATTTCCTTTCCCGATTATGATTTTGTCGAGTTCAAAAATCCAATTTATAAACAAAAAGCTGAATTTATCATCTATGCTGACTTCGAATCCGAATTACAACACTATGATCACGAAATTTCCTTGAAAATAAAAAAAATATCAGAAACACAATGCGTTCAGTGCAGGATACTACTTTAAATGCTCCTACGATGACAACTTATCATATTTTAAGAGTAATCGAGGACCTGAATGCATGGATTGGTTCGCATCGGAAATGACAGAGGTCGCAAAATTTGTAAAGTCCGAGATCAAAACAATCATTCCCCTGACTGATTTCCCTGAGAAGGTCGGTGTAACAACTTGTCACATTTGTGAAAAGACATTCAAAGCCGGCGAAACAATCGTCAAAGACCACTGTCACTTCACGGGTCAGTTCAGGGGGTGGGCACACAGAGCCTGTAACTTGAAATATCAAAAGTATTTTGTGATACCTATAGTTTTCCACAACTTGAGTGATTATGACTCTCATTTTCTCATTAGAGACATTACCAAACGTGGGAGGGTGAGCGTACTTCCTATAAATATGGGAAAATACATTTCTTTTACACAACACGATGAGGAAACCGGAATCAAATTTAGATTTATAGATTCATTAAGATTCTTAGGCGCCAGTCTTGATGAGCTAGCATCAAATTTAAATAAAGACAATTTTCGAAATTTGAAAAAAGAATTCATCACTTTGAGTGATAGTAAATTCGAGTTGCTCACAAAGAAAGGTGTCTTCCCATATGACTACATCAATAATGTAGATAAACTGAATGAAACTGAATTACCATACATCGATCATTTTTACAACAAGTTGAATGATTAAAATATTGATGAGGAAATGTACGCTCATGCTCTTAACGTATGGCAACAATTCAATATCAAGACTCTAGGTCGATATAGCGATCTTTATATGAAGACAAATATCCTTCTGCTGGCAGACGTCATGGAAAATTTTGGAGAAGTTGCTTTGAAAACATACGGCTTAGATCCCGCATATTATTACACCCTTCCTGGCTATACGTGGAATTGTATGTTGAAATTCACGAACATCTGCACGATTTACATAAAGATTTCCCGTTCTGTTCAGAACACCGTAAACCTCCTGGCTCAAAATTGTCAAAATTAATGACGACATTAGCAGCAATACATATTGCATTACGTGAATTTGAAACAAGCTATAGCCAATGGTTTGAAATTAACGAAAATCCACAAAGTGGTAAAATTCAAACAGTCAGCGTGGTTGCAGACCTACATTGATCTCAACACTAGATTGAGAACTGCAGCCACCAATACTTTCGAAAAAAATTTGTATAAGCTGATGAACAATGCGGTGTTTGGTAAGACCATGGAGAATATCCGCAAACGTCGCATTGTCAAATTATGTAGATCGTGGAAGGGGCGGTAGGGGGCAAAAAATTTGATTGCTAGTTCTAAATTTCGTAATCGAACAATATTGGGTGTGGAAAATTGTAAGTTACTGCACACAGATTCTGATAGCTTCATTGACGAACTTGATTGTGATGATGTGTACGAGGAACTTATAAAAACTAATCTGAATGAATTCGATACTTCCGACTATCCTTCAGACAATATTTTTGGAATTCCGCAAGTGAATAAAAAAAATTTGGGGAAACTGGAGGATGAAGCAAATTCAAAAATTATTACGCACTTTGTAGGCTTACGTTCAAAAATGTATGCCTACAAGGTGCAGGGGGGTAAAATAACCAAAAAATCTAAAGGGATCAAGCACAACGTAGTCAAGAATAAGATAACTTTTGATGATTATGTAACATGTCTAAAGGAATCAAAGGAACAAATCGTTACCCAACGAACAATCCGTTCCTATGCTCATGAAGTATTCGGCATCGAACAGACAAAAATTGCGCCTTTATGACAGTAAAAGACATTTACTACCAAATTCGCATGATACCCTTCCTTTTGGACATTTATCCATCACCCAAACTCCCATGGTGTCAGATCCGCCTGACGAAGAATTTTTTGGAATGAATAGCATTCTCTGTTTCTATGAATGAAAATGAAATATACTCACCCAATTATTGTATAACTCTTAGTTTTATTATGATATGTATTTTTGTTTTCCATCTGTATAGCTGATGTTTGTATATAATATATATATTATACCCCTCTACTCAAGTTTTATATGAATTTATTTTCATCTTTTTTTTCTGTATAGCTCATGTTTGTTGAACATGTATCTCTTCCATTGAATAAAACACTGTGAAATATATATCTTTGTCATTTATTCAAAATATTTCAGAGCACTGCTTTTATAGAAAAACAAATATTCTCTCAATGCATTACCTAATAAGCTACAATTAGACATCTCACAAAATGCATACAAAACATCAAAACGACTATTTTCATCATCATGGAAACTAGATCTAATTAAATCTACAATATTATGAAAATAAGCACTAAAGTTCATGTCCTCCAGCATGGCCACCCGATGAATCACTACACCTCGATGAACTTCGATGATTTGATTGGCATCTTTATCGTCGATGTAGAAGTCAACACCAAATTTGCTCACCATCAGAAATTTCACTTCACCGTACACCATCTGTGTAACTTTACAGTAATCCCCACATGGAAACATGACGGCTTCAAACTCTTGGCTGGTTGGTGCATTGAAGAATTTTTCCAATTGTTGTTTCAGCAAATCAGTGAACACAGAACACTCCATCAATCTACAAGATATTCTATTTGATGCACATGTTAGAATGATAGCTGGACTTAACGACCTGGCTGGGCTCAAACCAACCACGATATTGAAACACCCTGACGAGAATGATGTGTGGAGTAGGTAATACATCTCTTCTTTGGCTGTCTTCTCGAACATTTTCAACAGTTCGTCTGATTCTCCATCAGATTCTTCGCTGAATGATGCTGGTGGTGGTGTCATTTCGACTTCACTTACATCTAGCGTACTAGAGTAACCACTATCTTGACTCGACATAGCTGGATACAAACTTGACTGAGACTGAAATCAACTTTATGCGGATATTTATATCCCCCCTCCTTGTACTGTGATTCTGTTCTTTATGATGGAGAAGAAAGTACCCCCACGACTGCAGAATTTTGTGCGTGTTTTCCATAAGATTTTATACTAAATCGACGTATTTTATCCAACTGTTATGTTTTTTGTCAGGACCTAGCCACTTGATGTACATTTTCTTTCCCTTTCTCCTCAATACTTTTTCTATCAGGTACATGTCGGGATTTTTGGTTTTCTGCAATTCCTCCTCATAGAAAGCACCGCTGATTGGCTGAAAATGCATGTCTTCGAGTAAGTATGTTACAGGATTGGTTATTTTAACTTTAATGATTTTGAATAACTCTGTCGTCCAATTTGGCGTGTACCCTTTTTTAAAAATATGTTTGGACTTGGATATCCGCACGATATCACCAACTTTGAGCTTACGTGGACCAGCAATTTTCAAATGACTATATCTCTGACGTAAAATCTATTTTTCGTTGGACTTTTTCACTTCAGAAGGTTTTAATCTAGTCCTACTGTGCTTGGTGTCATTATATTGTTCAGTAATTTTTGGCAATACATCAATCCATCTGTATTTTCCATTCAGACTGAAATACTTGTAGAGGTTATTTTTTAGTGTTCTTATCACCCGTTCAGCAATGGCAGCCTTTTTCACAGTGAATGTACTATAGTGGTTTATATTATATTTTTTCATCAAGGTCTGAAATTTGCTATTGAAAAATTCCTTGATCTGATTGCAGATTTTTTGGTATACGATTAGCTTGGTGCAGTATATCCGCAAATGATTAGTGATCTCTTCACCCGTCTTAGTTTCGAGTGGGCGTGTCCATTGGTATTTAGAAAAACAGTCGATAACTACCAAAATAATTTTGAAACCTCTATTTTGGTGTGCATAAGGTCTCATTTCGGCCAAATCCATTTGCCATAATTCGTCTAAGCCCTTGATGATGGTTCGTCGTCTAGGGTAAGTCTTGCGGGCTGGCGCATGAAGCTCATCAACGAGTTGAATCTTGTCTATTGAAGCCATACTATCAATGAATAAAGAGTTTGGCGTCTGACATCTGACAGTTAACGTTTGACGTATAATATCCAACATTTGATAGTTGACGATCGGCGTCTGACATTCGACCACTGACGGCGTACGTGAAGTATGAAACGTACGTGAGATGTTAGGTTAGGTTAGGTCCTGAGACGGTTTTTCAGGTTAGGTTAGGTCTCAACCTCAGAGGTTCGGTTAGATTAGGTCATGAAACGTTAGGTCAGGTTAGGTTAGGTCGGTCCTGAGACGTTCGGTGAGGTTAGGTTAGGTTAGGTCTCGACGTAACCTTACCTCTGAGGTTAGGTGAGGCCCCCGAGACGTTAGATTCAGAGGTTGGGTTAGGTTAGGTCTCGAGAAGTTTGTTAGTTAGGTTAGGTTAGGTCTCCGACTTGACCTTACCTCTGACTCTGAGTCTCCGCAAAATCCTCAATTCGATCGGTACCGACTAGTGTCCTATCAGCCGCCGATGGAAAATCTACCACTTGCGCGCATTTCCCAAGCCAAGGCGTTCTTGCACAGTGCCGTAGAGTGAGGAGGGCCGTTCCAAATCACTATGTCACGTCATCGCGGATCAAAGAAGCTCAAGGCATATTTATTTTTATTTATTTGCATGGCCACTAAGGCCATTCATCTAGAACTCGCGTCGGATCTTTCAGCGGTAACTTTTTTAGCGGCGTTACGCCGATTTGTCTCTAGACGTGGAGAGTAAGTCATTTGTTATAGTGACCAAGGTACGAATTTTAGAGGTGGTATCAATGAATTTAATGCGTACATGTCAGCCGCTGCTTCCCAAGAACAAATTCGGTGGCATCCTAATTGTGCAGGTGCGCCCCATATGGGGGGTTTATGGGAAGCCGGCATCAAAAGCGTCAAATATCACCTCACACGAATTGTAGGCGAACCATTTTTCTGTTTTGAGGAATTTCACACACTTCTGGTTCAGGTTGAGGCAATCCTGAATTCTCGCCCTCTGGTTGCCATGAGCTCGGATCCGAATGACTATTCAGTATTTACTCCCGGTCACTTCCTTACCTTGGAACCGCTAACCGCTATTCCAGATGACGATTTTACAACTGTTCCTATGAATCGGCTATCTCGCTGGGAATTGAATCAAAAATTACATCAAGATTTCTGGCGCCGTTGGAGTCAGGAGTATCTGCACACGCTTCATCAACGCCATAAGTGGCATCATTCACAATCCTCACCAATTGATTTGGGAACTTTAGTGTTGATCAAAGATGAATTATTACCTCCTTTACAATGGAAACTTGCACGTATTATAGAGTTACATCCGGGTAAAGATGATATCAGTCGCGTTGCCACAGCGCAAACACTGTCCGTAAAATTTACGAGACCGCTCGTAAAATTATGTCCGCTTCCCATCTCAATGGAGAGCCTCAGGGGCTCACGACTTGTGAGTACGGGTATGGCGAACCCGAGGTACCCTAGCTGGATAACCACCACACTTCATCTAGTCTTGGTTGGTATCCTCTACTCTTCTAATTTCTTCCATCTTTCCTATCGGCCTCCCTTGGCCAACTCTTCCTTTCCTTTGTGCGACCCTAATCTAAGCTGTGAGCTTCCGTGGCGAGGGATGAATGGCACCGGGGGTGGGGAATAAATACGGTGTTGCGAACGGAGCCTCCGGGAAACAGGGCGAAATCCCGGAGTAACCAGCCTTAGCCCTGTGCAGGGGGCAACGCAGGGCTGGACCAACCCCATCCCCCATACTCGTGGGAACAATATGGACCAAAGAGGCAAAAACAATAAACCAACCGGGGAGGGATCGGATAACTCCGACTCAGACTCGGGCAACATCACTGTCAGGGCAGCAATGACCGATGACAGTGAACACACAGAGGAGGGATCCATGAGAGTGGACGACCTCACAAACCCTTTACCAGTGGCAGGGCCTGCCGAGCAATCGGCAGTTAACAAGGACACTGGTAAAATAACCGAGGGAATCAAGAAGATTGACCTCGTGAAAAAACTCTCTGGAGCACAGCGCAGAAAGCTGTTGAAAGAGAGGAAAATGGCAGCCGGGACGTGGACGGCAAAGCCACCCGTTCAGCCTAAAAAGGATGAACGGAAAAAAAGAGAGGGGACAGGAAGAACCAAGGACGGGGGTAGCGAAAAACCGCGTTCTGACTCCGAGACCCCTCTCAAAAGCTCGACTCCTAAAAGGGCCAGGAACACGAATGTGTCGACTGGCACTTATAGTGAGGCGGCGCAAGGAATCCGGGTGGCGGTGATTGACAGACGCCACCCAGACATCACACTGAACCAGGAACAAGCAGAACTGGTTCAGAACGCAATGGGCATTTCCACTATCTTAAAATATTTTTTTCACATGACGTGATGGAGGGAGGCTCATAAGATAGTGTAAACAACTTATTCACTCTGAATTTGTTAATTTCGATTAATTATTCGATATTGAAAACGTGACTTCACATTCTGTAAATTCAAACGATCCTTCGCTGTGACGTCAGTGTCTTCCAGAAATATGATTGGTCGAAGTTTGTGATGGCGTTGACTGACTCGTAAGTGAGGGCAGGTGAGGGAAAGACCCACCGCAGTTGCCATGTCTCTGTAAAATCTTTGAATCCACTTCGTGTAATGAGAAATTGTTCTGAATTGTGAGTAATCAACTATCAGACACTCCCAATTCATTGTGAAAATGAAAATATTTCAAGATTAGGGATGATCATGTTTGGTGTAAATTTTCAATCGGAGCAGATTCAGTCACATCTGTCGGACAATATCACATTCTTATTCATCATCTCTTTGAATACATTCAGATTTCGTGATATATTTGATGTAATGGGTACATATAATTTGTCAAAACATCGTGATCTGAACATAATCATCATCAGTTATTATAAAATTGTCATTCTCAGAAAATGTGACTTCTGATATGGCAACCATGAATAGAAATTATCAATAAAAACATAACCTCTTTATAAACCATTATTCCGTCCTTGTGATTTTTGTTCGTTTACTTCGTTCATTGTGAATTTGGGCTGTGATTTTAAGAATAGGGACACAAAATGTCAAGTTCCGATATGTCGAAATATTTTTATTCATGTAATAAGAAATTCAGGCTTACAAAACAACTGGAGGATGGCTTTGAAACTGCCTGAAACAGTTCATATTGGTAGAAACAATGTTGCCTGCGAAGACCACTTCAATGTAAGTATTGTCAGAATCTTTCAATAATTCAGTCCTGTTCAAAATATAATTTACAGCTAGAAGAAGATGCAGCCACTTGAATGTACTATAAAGTTATTTTTGAGATCAGGATTGGTACCTCATAAATATATATTATAGAAAGTCCATCACCAACTATTTTGCCTAGTAATTTGAGTGAGTCAACAAGGAAAAGAAAAGTGGACTATCATCATCCACCTATGAAACATCCATGGTCAACTTCAAAGAATATCATGAAGAAACTGTTCAATGAAGAATTACCTGGTTCAAAAAGGCCCAAGATAGAGTCAGAGATTCGATCCTCCATCTGGTTCATTTCAAGTGCATCAAACATATTGTGAAAAAATAATATGTTCTGAAGATGTTCAAGTAAACTTGAGAAGTAAAGTGAAAGTTCGAAGTGTCTCAATGAATACCAAAAAAGTGTATTTCGAAGCTGAGAATATCGTTAATAAAGCAAGTTCTGCCATATTAGGGGACAAACTAGTGAAATCAAGTATTAGTTCTCCTTCATCATCAACAATTTCTTGATGTTCAAAATCTACAGAGGAATACAAACCTATTTCCTCATCAGCTGCTACTTCTGTGGATGAAAGTGATCAAAATAGACTCCTAACTACTGTTAAAATGTTGAAGAAATAAGAAAAAGAAAAACAAATTTATACATTCAATAATTATTATAGCATGTAAGCTCATTAATTTAGAAAAACCACTGCTGAATACTATTGCTATAAACTCTGCAAAAAATGGAATTGTACATTTCATAGGAAGTTAAAATACTTGTTTTGAGAACATATACCTATATAGAAAATAAAATATCACTGTATTATCTATTGAATATATTTCCAATTATATATTTAGGAATATAAGACCTAAATATGTTGATACTTTTGCTTGTCATCACAGTATTACCCTGAAATAAGTTCTCAATAAAAATGTTTATTCAAATAAATGATGAGCTTTATTCATATGTGTGATTTGGAATAGTAGGAAGTAAATTAATATCATTTTATTTAGAATTTATTTATTTAAATTATTAAAACAAAACCATTTCAATATATTTGCAGGTAAAACTTTTTACAGCAGTTTATTGTTTCTCAATATAATAATAATCCCCAATGATAACAGCAAAAATTTGTAATATTAACATTTCAATGTTTTGATTCAGAATGAATTGAAATATAAGATATTCAGAAAACAAATTGAATATATATTTTATAGCAGCACACAGAATATATCAGATGAATAACTGAATGAACATATCAAACAAAAACTAATTAATAATTAAAATCTGATGATCATCAATAATAAGGTACTTGATAAAGAATACACAGGTATGTAAAAATCCATCCTGCTCACTTTTAATAATGAAGCACTCTTCCATTAAATGGATCCATAATAAAAAAGGAACACCATGTTTACAACCTCCTGTAAACAAAAAGTATGAAATCAAATAGGAACTATGATTTTTCAGAATGTGTAAAAATGTATAAAGTTCATGTGACTGTCTGAGTATGAATTGCTGACCAAAAGATTTGTTCTCCTCTTTTTCATTCATTATCGCCATAACATTGTAGACTTTCTTGTGATTCTTGTCCTCAGGTATGATTTTTGTTCACTGTACATATATCACCATCACTTCTCAACTCAACTTATGATATTGCTTAATCACCATAAGCCTCCACGGTTGATCTGAAACGTAAAATTACCTTCAATAACAACCAGAATACTCACTGAAAATACAAAATGGAAACAGGTTTTCATTTCACCACTCTTCTGGAATGTAAACATAAACTAACCTTTGTGTTTTCACGTTGAGAACTTCAGCACTAACGAAATTTGCATTATTCGTTAAAAAATCACCCATCATGTCAATATCCACCATCGGCAAATTATCCGATATACCCATTTCAAACCCTTCATCTATTGTTTCCATCCTGAACATGAACACACTTGAAACTTGAGAAGTAATCAAAACAATCCAGATATAGGTTAGGAGTGCTAGGACGCGACGACAGATGAAAAATATAAATACACACACACAGTTGCCAAGTTGATAGTTTAACACACTATCACTTGCTATCACTTGCACTCTCAAGATAAAATAAAGTTCTCGAATCAGTAGCACCTTATATACCTACCACCTATTCCTAACAGGTATTAACGCAATGGAATTTTAATACGCTAATCAAGTGATAAGACGAGGGATTATGTATTTCTGGATTACCTTCCTTCTGTCTTACTAATCTTTAATTTTTGATCTGGCAACTCTGTGTGGTGCATAGATCATTAACGTATAACAACGGGACAACCAATCAGAATCGGACGCGCACTGACGTCATGGCTTCCCTCTTCTTCTGGATCGTTTGAATTCAGTAGATTATTTTGGCGTTTTCAATAATTTTTAACTAGATAAATTGATGAAAAAAAAATCTCAAAAAATGGGTACGAGTTACATGAGAGTCCAATATTTCGAAATATAATTTTTCTGAAAATGACTGGAAATGCCCATTGTGGATGCTCTCTTCGAGGCCCCTTCAGGGAGCGAAGGAGCAGCACAATTTGACCGTGGGTTAGACACGGGAAAATAATGGGTCTGGGGGGGACATGTGGAGAGCTTATTTACAGCAGATCGACAGAGAACCCTCGGACCTGTATACTAATACAAAAAAATATAAAAATATTGCCGTTATCAAACTTCTGTTCGAGAGACTTGACGGCCATAAAGATAAGGATGAAAGAGGGTAGTGGGACTAGGGAGATAGTACTCGGATCGGCCTACTTTCCCTCTGATGATCCTGAGCCACCACCTACGAGAGCTGTGGAAGAACTGGTGAGAGAGTGCAGGATAAAAGGACTGCAGCTGATCATCGGGGCCGATGCGAATGCACACCACATCACTTGGGGAAGCAGCGACACCAACCAAAGAGGTGAATCACTCCTGCAATTCATGCTGGCAAATAATCTGGACACATTGAATGTAGGAAATAAACCAACTTTTATTACGAGAAATAGGAAGGAGGTAATCGACGTAACAATAGCCTCTACACATGTGAGTAATTTTGTTACAGAATGGCATGTGTCTGATGAGGAAAGTTGCTCCGATCACAGACACATAAATTTCAAAATAAAGAGTGACTTCATTAAAGAAACTTATCGGAACCCACGGAAAACGAACTGGGGAACCTATCACGCAGTCCTAGAGCGCTATCTACTGGTACCACAAAGAACGGTAAGTACAAACATGGACCTAGAAGGGGTGGTGGAACAATTCAATGACACACTCATTTTGGCGTTCAATAATAACTGTCCCCTAATCACAAGGAAGGCTACCAGGAAAGTGCCCTGGTGGAATCATGATCTTGCAAGATTGAGGAAACAGGTTAGAAAAAACTTCAACAGGGTTAAAAAAACAGGAAGGTGGGATGACTACAAGAACACCTTGACCAGTTATAAAAAAGCACTAAATAAATCTGAGAGAGACTCCTGGAGGAGGTACTGCGTGGAGATAGAAAGCACTCAAGAATGTGCCAGACTACAGAAGATACTCTCCAAAGATACACAGAACACGATATACTCCCACAAAAACGAAAAAGGAGAATATACAAACACAGGAAAGGATACAATAAAAGAACTATTTAGAGTTCACTTTCCTGGGTCCCAAATAGATCAGACACTTGCTGTGGAGAACGTTAACGGACTAGAAACATTATCAAGGGGTTCTAGGGAAAGTTGGAACATAGCAAAAGTAGTGGTGACCTATGACAAAATAGAGTGGGCTATACACTCATTCGAACCCTTTAAATCACCAGGATTTGACGGGATTCACCCAGCAATACTACAGAAAGGAACCAGAAACACTGGTCAGATGGCTTTGCAAAATACTGAGAGGCAGTCTGGCTCTCGGATACATACCAAAAATATGGAGAAGAGTGAGGGTAAGCTTCATACCAAAACCTGGTAAAATCGGACAGGAAACGACAAAGTCCCTCAGACCAATCAGTCTTATGTCTTTTGTACTAAAGACACTGGAGAAGCTAGTAGATAGGCATATGAGGGACGGCAAACTGGTAAAAAGACCACTGCACCGCGACCAATATGCCTACAAGACTGGCTGTTCAACAGACACAGCACTCCATCGTCTGGTCGAGAGGGTGGAGAATACGCTGGAAAATAAAGAGGTGCTATTAGCGGCTTTCTCAGACGTAGAAGGAGCTTTCGACAACACCTCTATAAACTCTATAATTAGAACTCTCAGACAGAAAGGAATCGAGGAACCCTGTGTGGCCTGGATAAACTCAATGCTGAGAAACAGAATGATTTACACCACTGTTATGGGAGAGACTGTAGTGGCTAGAGCGACCAGAGGATTCCCGCAGGGGGGGTACTTTCCCCACTACTGTGGAATCTGGTTGTGGATGGGCTACTTAGGATACTAAATAACAGTGGACATAGAGTCCTTGGATATACCGACGATATAGTAGTACTGGTACAAGGAAAATACAATACCACCGTCAGAGATCGAATGAGAGAGGCTCTGGAATTGGTAATGATATGGACGGAACGGGAAGGGCTCAGTATCAGCCCTCACAAGGCCGCCATAATAGCATTCACCCGAAGACGCAAACTGGAAGGGCATGGTCCTTTAAAACTTCGAGGAGAAACGATACAGTTGAAAGAGGAGGTTAAATATCTAGGAGTGATATTAGACTCGAAACTGACATGGCAACAACACTTGGAAAATACCACTAAAAAAGCGGTAACATCACTGATGGTGGCCAGAAGCTCTTGTGGAAAAAAATGGGGACTGAAACCACACATGTTGTACTGGATATACAACAGGGTGGTAATGCCCTCCATAACATATGCCTCACTGGTATGGTGGCCTAAGACACTACAAAGAGGAGCAATAACAAGGCTGAGCAAGATACAAAGGCTTGCCTGTCTGGGAATCACAGGGGCTATGAAATCAACGCCTACTGCAGCCGTGGAGACACTACTGGATCTGCCTCCCCTTCACCTAATGATACAGGGGGAGGCGAGGCTTGGTGCCTTCAGACTACAAAATACACTGGACGATCTTAACATAGGAACAGGGCACATGAATATCGTAAGAATGGTGAACAGGGACACACTTGATATGAGAACAGATCACATTCCCAAACGATATACATTCGATACCCCATTCAGGGTATCCATACCAGATAGAACTGAATGGAGTAATACAGAACTCAGCACCATACTGCAGGGAAAGATCTGGTATACAGACGGATCAAAGACCACATATGGGTCAGGAGCAGGAGTATTCTCGAAAAACCCGAAATATGCAATTCTCCGATGCGCAGAGGAGAATAACAGGAGAGCCATAGAACATGAGCAGATCCAAATAATGTCAGACAGTCAAGCGGCACTCAAGGCAATTATAAGGAAGGAAGTGACGTCGCGACTGGTATTTGATTGCAAGAAGGAACTGAAAACGTTGGCAGACCGGAACAGTGTCAAACTCACCTGGGTGCCAGGACATCAGGGGATTGCTGGCAATGAGAAAGCTGACGAACTTGCAAGAAGAGGGTCAGATAATGAACCAGAACCAGGATAGATTCTAGGAGTACCCAAGCGTGCAGCACGAGCGTCTGTAATAGACTGGATTCGGGAAAAACATAAGTACTGGAAAAACATTCCAGGAAATATACATGGAAAACAATACATCAAGGAACCATGCCACAGACGAACTGCAGATCTGCTAAACATGAACAGAGAGCAGATAAAAACTGTTATAGGACTCATGACCGGCCACGCCCCAGTCGAGGAGTACCTTACCAGGATGGGACTGTATAATGGTGACCCAAATTGCAGGCTATGCGGAAAGGAACCAGAAACAGTATCACATATACTATGCAAATGCGAGGCATTGGATCGCAGAAGGCAGACAATTTTTGGGCGACCAGTTGGCGAACCAGAAATATGCAACTCACATCCAGTGAAGGACTTGTACAAACTTGTACAAGGCACTGAGATAATAAAGTGGGTACAATGATAATAAATAGGCAAGATACAATGGGCCATTAGGCCTAAGTGTCATCGGAGACTTCGGTCAGACGAGCCTACGAAGGGGGTGGAGTTTTTAGTGGGTAGACCTGACTGAGATCATGGAGTGTCACACTATCATATGGGGAATTTGACCCATATGATGTCCATAAAGGATTTCAACCACCGCTGACAAAAAAAACAGAACAATCAGTGACGCTGCATGATTTGCCAAAAAAATTGTAAAAATACAGGGGGAAACCCAACGAAGAGCAGCAATAACTTTTATTTTGCAAGAGAGTTGCTTTCAAATACCTCAGTTATTGAGTTTCACAGCATTTTTGTCACTTTTAATAATGTCATCTGGAATTATAAGCCTGGCAGATCTCGCATTAACTTGATATTTTCTATTATTCCTATTATTTCGACTTTTCTATTATTAAACACACAAGTATGATACATCGATGAATTAGCAATTTTATGATTCATCCGATGGTGTGAAAATCCAATATGGCTACCATTAGAAATATCAAAGTTAGCTTCGATATCTTCGAATCTAGTGTGCCTAGACTTTTTTTCATATCACCGTTGAATTCAGCATGCAAATTTTAGTAACTATACCAAATTTCAAAATCCTAGCAGCAATAGTTCGAAAGTTATAGATGCTTATAAGAATCGACAATTTTCAGTTTTTTTTAGGATATTTCAGGAAGTACGTAAGATATCCTTGATTTCTTTTGATATTTGAAATGGCCATCAAATTGCGCATATTTTCGTAATTTAACCTAGTTCGTATCTCTTCCCGTTTCCGAATTGACAATAGTGTAACATAAAATTTGCATTATCCTGTATAGTAGGTAAGTCTTTTTTTTTTCACTCAAATATCATTTGTTTATTTCACCTTAGATACGGTTGCTATAAATACACTCATAACGCCCTAGGGCGTAATGGATCATAACATACCAATTCTTGAAAGTACGTAATATCATTTTTCAACTCTCATTGATTAAATACTTCATAATCCTTGTCATATACGAGTTTGGATTTCTCAGGCAATAAATTATTCGCAGCTTTGGCTGCATTTTCGATGATCCTAGGGTAAATTCGTATTCATATAAATCATTTCTATACGCCCATCAGGCAACATTCATCCCTCGTTTCAAAAGCCCTCTGACCGAATTTCACCCTCCGGGCGTTAGGATCTATATAACGCCCTTGGTATATCCCGAAATCTATCAGAATTAACATAAGTGTATATACATTATGTCCACCTTGAGGACTTACCACCCCTGTAAAATCGTTATTATTTGATAGATTTTGAAAACCTTTGTTTTGTTGGATAGGTATTTGAATTGTCTATCCAACAATAGTGATTATATTTTTTTGCTATTATTGTGGCCAACTGCGACCAATTTCATTGACCCTTTTTCAAAAAATACTATTTGGGGTGATTCTGAATCAGGATTACTTGAAACATACCTTTGCCGATTTTCATCATCATAAAACACAGGATGTCATAATTTTTTTTCAATATTTCATCAAAAGTATGCACTATCATTTTTTGTGAAAAAATCCCTATTAGTACTTTTTGAAAAATGGGTCAATAAAATTGGTCGCAGTTGGCCACGATAATAGCAAAAAAATATAACGAATCTATTGTTGGATAGACATTTCAAATACTTATCCAACGAAATGAAATTTTTCAAAATCGATCAGATAATAACTATTTTACAGCGGTGGTCCCCTTAGTCCTTAAGGTGGACGCACTGTATATTTGAAATCAGAAAAATATATTTTTCTATGACTGTTGAAAAATGGACCCTTTTCATGTAACATTTTCGTTGAGTACTGGATGCATGCATTACACAAAACAAGCCACGCCTCGTGTGTAAGAGCCTTTACACAACAGGCTATGGCCAATCAACGACGAAATAGATTCATTACCTACAAAACAATTGACACCAGTTGTACAAAATTGAAATGGAATATAGGGCATGCAGTACAATGTTTGAATCAGAATCGCCATGAAATGTCATAATTTGACAATACCTAAGTACCTACCTGGGGTTATTCAACTGATTCGAAAACGAATTCAACTGCACTCCGTTAGTACTACAAGCTGCCAGTTTGAGTACAATCTATAAAATTTCTATTAAAAATACATCTACTCAATTGAAAAAAACTATTCAAGTAATGTTAAAATGAAAGGGTTCGTAGCTCAGTTGAGTAAGTGCTTGCGCACGCATACAGCACGAGACGTGTTGTAGGTTCGAGTCTCAAATAGCAAGGTACTTTTTTTTCTTATTTCCTTATTTTTTTCGCTTAAAAAATTTATGACTTTCAATAATCACTTTTTATTAGCTTTCAAAATGAATATATTCGACAAAAACCATTGAAATTTGTTTTTTCTATGAAATATTCTCTAAATATATAGTTCGTTTAAATTGAATGGTGAACACTCACAGTCATAGAAAAAGTATAGTATTCTACTTTCGTGTAATGGCTATTATTACTGATTCGAATGTTTACGATTACGTAATAGCTTCTTTACACGCTCGTTGAATAATATACTATTTTTTGTATATATACTTCTTTTTTAGATTAGATTTATAAAAATTACCCAAGCTCAAGTTTTGAACAAAAAAACAATTGATAAAAAAAGTTAAGGGGGAGTTCGAAATATACGTGAAGACCTCGTCTTAAATATTCATCCAAAACATTCATGTAAATTATGAATTACAGTGTACCCAAGACAGATCCTTGAGGAACCTCATGTGGTAAGAATTGGAATTACTGGAATATTTTCGTGGACTACTTGATGAGTTTCTTAATTCATACAAACCTGGATGTTGCGCTTGACCAACATCTTCCGCTTCATCAATTTCTTCAGGTATGTTTTCGAGTACCCTAGGTGGTTCTTCGCCCAGCACATTATCTCTCTGTAACCAATCAGGCCCTCCTCCGTGCAATATTTGTTCACGTAACCATACTAATCCAGCGAAAGCAAATAAAGTACAGGTTACAACAAAACAACCTCGAAATACGTCGGATGCTAAATTTTCAGTGGACAGCATATCGAAAGGCATGGTCAGCAGGGCCTCCAAAGTTCCAGCAAATAAAGCCCTAAAATCAAAATAATACGCGGTTATGATTACATTGATACGGGAACGCCTGACAACCTATAGACCAGTTTCGGGCTTATTGGTCCTCATAAGTGCAGGGTAGACAACCGAATAGAGATATTGAGATCTCCAATCGAAGCGTTGCCTGCATTTAACCAACGCATATTCCATAGCACTGAGTCGCGTTTCAAGTATGGCTTGGAACTAGCGACCCAATGCGGCGAAAAAAAGAAACACTATAGATACAAGGCTCCCAAGGAAAAAGCCACGAATTGCACTGAGTAACGCAAAATTCAAAATAAGATTTTAAATCTCAAAACTCAAAAATTCACCTAAAATACATCCAAGATGTTTGGAGAGGTAGACTACGAGCAGAAAACAACTACTCTCCTGGCAAATACTATTGGGACAGGCAACGCTTCGAGTAGAGATCTCAAGATGTCTACTCGGTTGACTACCCTGCACTGATGAATGCCAATAAGCCAGAAACCGGTCTGTAGGTCGTCAGGCGTGCCTGTCTCAATGTAATCATGACCGCTTATTAGGAGGAAAGAAACACTTGCATTCTGAATTAACCTAGTTAATACGTGCATAGACTACGAGTAGATGTAATTCAATATTCTGCGTGGTATTTGCCAGAAGAGTAGTTGTTTTCTGATCGTAGTCTACCTTTTCGAACATCTTAGATGTGTTTTAGGTGAATTGTTGATGTTCGAGATTTTAAATCTAATTTTGATTTTCGCGTTACTTAGTGCAATTCGTGGCTTTTTCCTTCGTAAATAAAGCTTTGAAATTGACAATACTAAATCCGGTTAAAGATTGGGTGTAGACCGAAATCAAAATTAACGGCGCTTTCACATGACAGCTTTCGCCTTTCGCGGATAACTTTAATAAAACATTGCTACCCACTAATTTATAATGACAATGATTCTAGCGTGAGAAGTAAAAACTCTGAAAATCGGAGTTTCTTTTAGGCAAAAAAAGTATTCGACTTTATGGCATATGACCTTGATGCGCGCTAACAAAGATCGGCCAATGGGATCTCAATACGCCATAAGCCAAAAAGTGAAAAACCAGCATGTGAACGCGCCATCTCAATGCATTTGAGTGAGTGTATTTTAGCTGTCTTACAAACGGATTAGTTATTTCAAATCAAAATGTGAAAAGTTTGAACCAGTGAAACGTACCGTACAAAACACCCATGAATTTGTCACCAATAACTTATCACAAATTATAATGATGAATTCGGTGTATGTATTCATTTTTGGTGTATGTTATTCTTTGATTCGATAATTATATATACAGGGTGTTCCGGTGATCATGTTACAAACTTCTAGGGTAGATAAAACACACGAAAATAAGAAAAAAAGTTAATGTGAACATGGGTCCGGAAATGCTTCTTCAGGGAGCTAGGGCCCTTCGAAGATGACCTTCAAAAACTACTCTTCGTTTTATAGCTTCGGTACTATTGCAGCTATCGCTCACCCTTGCTAGGGCTCACCCTTGTCTCCATTTCTCTACAATATATACTGTTGTGATATATTTAACTTGAACAACCAAAATCTACACAATCAAAATACATTCATCTATGGCATACAATTTGCTGATGATACAGCCATTATCAGCCATCACAAATCACTTGAAAAAGCAGTTGAAGAGTTACAAAATTCAATTGGAAACACTATGAGATGGTGTGACAAGTGGAGGTTAAAACCAAATCCGGAAAAATCACAACTGATAATCTTCAATCTTAAAATATCAGATAATTCACCCACGATAACTGTGAACAATCATGTAGTAAGAACCAGGGCAACAATTAAATATCTAGGAGTGCACTTGGATCAAAAACTGAACTTCAATCATCATACCAAGTTGATGAAAAAAAAGTGTATCACAAGAGCTAAACATTTTAGGAGCCTCACTTTCAAGAACAGAGGAATTAGCCGAAGAACAACAACACATATTTATAAAACCATTTGCCGCCCAATTCTTGAATATGCTCACCCAATAGGAAGACGGCACTGAATAATTTGGAAGTAGCAGAAAGAACGAGCCTTAGAGCCATTACCAAAATCCGGCACCCTCAAAATCCCCTTCACCATCCATCAAACGAACTTTTATACCAGCTGACCAGAGTACAACCCATATCTGAGAGACTGAAAAATCTAACTTTGAAGTTTTCCAAAAACGAATCCAATCTTCGGATTATTCAATCCCAGTGTCTACAGAGAGATCCAACAGTGAACCCAAGACGGAAGTTCCCGGATAAAACATTATTGGAATGCCTTATCAATTTAGCGCAAGTGCAAGAAGACTGAAATTCTCAGAACATTATTTCCTCTTGATTAGTTTTTTTCTTTTTTTATTAGTAGAAATTGAATAATTCCATGTCTTGCTATCTACGAATATGATTGTAAACCATTTTATAATCACTGTGTAACACAGGCTGAAGGACCTCGGTCGGTAGCCTTTTGGGTATCCAATAAAGATCGTTAATTATTATTATCAGTGTAAAAAGGTTGTTTTGTTTACATTTCAAAGAAGGGTGAATTTTTTGGAAAATAATAGTTTTTTCTGCTGAGGAGGTTTGGAAACAAGTAAATATATGCGTGTATAGTGTTTTGGTTCAAAGAAGGGTGAATTTTGTGTATTCCTAATAGCAGAAATTTGACATGTCAAATGGTGCATTTTTGAGACAAAATGGGGCCGTATCTCCGAAAATACTTGAGACCGCCACGTTTTGACTTCAGATTAGTGATCAGGAGGTCAAAATACATAAGTTCCACCAAAAAAATTTTCCGAACTCATAGGAGTGCGACAAACGAAGTTTTACCTTCATTTTTTCCATGCATTTGTTGTACCATGTGATCATGTAGTACCTACTTTCTTGCAGACCCCTCTAGACCCAAAAATTACTACAGGATGCCGGATCTAGCATAAGCAATAAGATCTATGGTAATAAGTATGTATGTGGAGAAGCATTTACTGAAACATTTTTTGAACATTTCTTCAGGTGTCTCTAGCAGCTTTCACCACAATTTTTAATAGGATTGAAGACTTACCTATATATTCTACATGCAGTCAATGGTACTATACCTAACCAAGCTGTACCAACAAGTGTATAGTGAAACCAGTACTTGACAGCAGTTGCAACTGAAGATAATAACCCAGCAACCAAATCTTTTAAAGGTAATCTTCTAGGCATATCAGGAGAATATATTGGTGTGAAAGAAAACCTGTAGCCACACAATTCACAGTATTCTTTCCTAGAATATCTCATCCATTGCAAAAGACACTCCTGGTGAATCCACTTTATACTTCCTGTGCATATGCAGGGATGGAACAAAGGTCTGTCTGGTAATCCCTCTGATATGCATACCCTACAAATCTCTGAATTGGATATCTCAGACTCCATGATACACCTGAAATGAAAATCAAGTCATTATAATATTTAACCAGCCAGTACTCTAATGGGAAATAAATCCATTCAACTTATTAAGTTAAGTGATTGCTTGAACACTTGTATTGTTTATGTATGCTTCAACCCTACTAAATTGAGTTAAATTAAGATAAGTAATGTAGCATGAATCCACCGTTAATATCTAAAAATCCACTACAGAAGAGGTATATAATAATAATAATAATAATAATAATAATAATAATAATAATAAATGGACTTTATTAGGCGAAAGTTTAGCTTTCAAGCTATTCTTACACTTTAACATGTACATACTACTACCATAAAAAATTACCCTTCAATTTGAAGACCTCAATTTCCAATGTTTAGTACTAGTACATAGTATTATCATAATATACCATGACACTTTTATGCAAAAAATTAGTGATCATAAAATATTAATTTCATTCAACTAGTTTCAGCTCTGAAAATGGAAAATCGAGTGAAAAAAACATTTCATTCCTTTCGGATTCTAAAAATTGTAAAATCTAATTAAAAATCTGACTTATGTTCTGTCTTTATTCACTTTGGTCAAAGTGTCAAAGATTAGTTAGTGTCTTTGTCTGACCCAGCGTTGCCATTGCCAACCTTTGGATACTCGATAAAAATATGGTACATTTACGAATGCATATTTTGACAATTGACATTCGTATATGTTGACAATTGACATAGATGGCAACACTGTATTATTTTGACAATTGACAGAGTTCTAATTTCTGAGTGGCCCGGTTTCACCAAGCGCGACATAATCTCGGTTTTTGTAATCGAAGTTAAAGTTAAACTGTGGATTTAATCTCGATTATGTTCGTAGACGTTTCACCAGTCGGTTTTCACCACACAACAAATTTCAGTTAGCTAAACGCGATTCGCAACAGTGTAATATGTCATGAACAAGCCATATATCTAATAATATGAACAATGGTCGGGTTCCGATATTAATGAATTTACTGATGCAATTTCGAAACGAATTCAGATTGAGTAAGCTACCACCAGTATAAGTAATGGACCGAAAAAGTCGTGACGTCACAAACTATGTTGGTATTTCTGAAAAAAATTTACATGTAAATCTCCATGAGAAAATTTTTGAAGTCTCTTCTGATATTTATCGTGAATATTTAACGTATTTCAAGATTATTTACGGAAAGAGGGAGTTTGTATGTATCTTAAAAAAATTAGAAACATGTATTAACCATTGATAGTTTTGAATAAATCTCTATCAAAGTGAAGTGAGGTTAGGATTTTGCTTTATTATTGTATTCATTTTCTAATATTATTTTATTTTCTATCACAATCGTGATATAAAATGAGAATGAAAAGTGTATAAATCAAGATATGGTTACTAGACATAAAGGTATTATTATATCATTATTTCATATATCTAATAATAACTATATAGGTAACAAGGATACCAGAGCTGAAGCAAAGAGTATAGGTTCTACGAACAAGAGGTTTCAGTGGCAGTGATGTCAGACTGCCACTTAGGAATCCTTGTACCGTGATGGCTAAAAGTTGGTATTGGACAAGGATATTAAACTGTAAAGGATTGCTCGATCGACCAAGTTTTTCTTCCGGATGTATGACGTCACTGACTCCGCTCGTAATTTCATTGGCTGTTGACTCTCCATCTTTGTCATTGATTTTAGTTTCAGTTTCTCACTTTATTTTTGTTATTCATTTGTTATTCCACAGGAGGTTATTTTTTAAATACACGAAAGAATAATAATTGATGAGTTTTTAAGTCAGTATGAGAACATGAAATATCTGGACAATCAATTTATAGCCATTATTAGTTCCATTCGCAAAATAATAGGAATTGGATGAAAACATGTTTTTTCATTCTTTGAAGACTCTGTTATTGTGGCACTGGTTTACCTTTTTGGTTTGTGGCCGAATAATTATTGAAGTGAATTATATTCTACAGCACCTAGTCACAGAAATCATTTACACAGTGAATTTTGGAACCAAAGGTATTAAAATGCATGTTGCTGCCTAGAATCAAAATTCAATTGAAAATCTGCTAGATTCATATATTTCATACCAGGTAAGCTCTGAAAATAGTGGTGAAATGAGGGTTTATTATCAATAATATCCATTGGTTTTTTTAGGGTACTATCAAAGATTACATAGACAGAATATAGAATATATTTCTGGATATTGTCCAGTGCAAGTAGATATATGGAAGCAATTATGAAATTGAAAATGTCCTTGGAAGTTTGTAGTGCATGTACATTTTACATTTCAAGTATACATGTATTATTTATTATCCATTATGAACTGTATAGATCAATAATAAATCATTCCCTATTGAGGTAGGCATATCATTTTGCAATCAGTAGCAGTTTTTATTTCATGATATACAATATTGTTTAATCAATCACACTATACCATTTTCAACCAACAAATTATGTTATCTTTCACCTATATTATTTCTGAGTGCATCCAGAAACAGTGATCTACCTATTTAGATCAAAGGATGATGTCCATTCAAGTTCAGGGCACTGAGATATACCTATCATAATATGAACAGTAGGTATATGGAACAAATAAAACATTTTGATTTTATAAAATATATGATTTCCACAGTATAAAATACACCAACAATTTTGATTTTTGTATTATATCTACCTGAGTTGATTGTTTGACATTTTTCACAATTCCTTATTTTTATTGAATCGCTTTCTTCAATTTAGTGAGTTCAGTCATCACTTATTATGATGGGATGAAGATGTGATAATTTCAGGATCAGAAAAGAATATGCATTTTCTGAAATGGAGCAACATGTTCAGAGACATTTTGGGATATGGATGATGTTCTCAATATTTTCTGTCACACCTTACTCAGTGGAACATTTGTGTTCCAATCATCTCTTCACTAGTGAATCTACAATACAAAGACAACAATAACAAAATGTTACTCCTCAAGAGCATGTATTATAATAATATATACCTTCAGGGTTCATTTATAGTAGGTCCTGTCATGTTATTCCTGCTCATAATCTTGATCACATAAAATAGAACAAATCTACTGGAATCACTTGGATTACACAAAGGAAGTCTTCCACTTCTAATTGTTGTGGATTTTGGAAAAACACATGGAAATTATTTGTTGTTTTGGGTTTTCTTAAATCATCTACACCCTCAGGCCTGTGCTCATGCCCTCAGTTACAGCACACAAAACAACTAATTCACCTATAAAAGTAAGATTTTATATATTCAGCATTTTGTATTGCATGTACTTACTTCATTCACTTATATAAAGTACCATTTTATTTTAAATTTACTAAATTCATTCCAATTTTGAAATTTCGCAAAAAGTTTCAATGGCGACATAATAACTTCCGATGGTCGTCCTCTCGACCAATGAACAACAAGGTCGAATCAGTGACGTCATTCAACGTGTTTACATTGCCAGCATAGGGATTGAGCAATCCTTTACAGTTTAATATCCTTGGGTATTGGAGACGGAAAACTGGTACGCCTGTGATTCGCTCTGGAGCTGGCAACACTGATACTACCTTAGATCAAGGCTCATAGACAAACTGTCGGAAATCGCATCCCAGTAAAAAAATATAAATATCACTCTTTTCGATATAAAAGTCCGAAATAAAAAAATTTTATTCCGAAAAAAACATTTTCATAAGATCAATAATTTCTTTCACTATAAGTATAATCAGTAAAATTATTTGGCGATAACTGACTGCGATTCTCTGTCCGTTATATTTGATTTCATCATCTATCAATCATCCACAAGCACGTACAATAATTTGAGGTTTATTGCAATTTATTGCATTAAAAAAACTCCAATGGGGGATTTGGTACCTTCAAAGCAGAGATAAGTTACCTCGGGTAACTTATCTCTGCTTCAAAGCAAGTATCATAATTATAAATGATAGAAAGATGGAAAATGATGATAACTGCTCTTTATCGAGACTGCTTGCTATGATAATAAAGTTTTATATTATTGAGAGAACTGATTAGAATGTTTCTTTCATATGCATCTCTGAAATTTGTCAGTTATTCTACTATGTCGGTTTATTTTTGTCGGTGAACGTCAAATCTTGGTATTTCTGCATACCAAGACCGAGTTGTCTTGGTACATGGTACGTGGTGCTAAAAACTGGTATGTGTACCAAGAAGTTGGTACGTCTGACATCACTGTTCAGTGGCCGTATTTATGAATGAAGTAGTAAAAATCTACGAATGACCTTGGGTAACTTTCATGAATGAACTATTTCGTCGGGTTCCAACAATTCTATTGGTCGCAAAGATCACGTGATAAATGCCAAGAAAATGACATCTGCAGTAAAGGCGAGTTCACGTGAATGCCGTTATCGTTCTTAACGTCCAGTTTTTTCATTGGTGTACAGACTAACTTTTGTAGCGTATATTAATTTTGAGCCAATCAAGACAGAAATCTAGGATATAAGAAGAGATCATATAAACCCATGTTGTTGTTATTATTATGTGTATATTTTCAATATACATAGGGATAAATTTCAGATTTTTTATTATTTCAGCTTTACCAATGTTAATATTGTTGATTACCTTCTGAAGGAAAAATAGGAGGAATCTGAAATAATAGAATTGAGAAATTCGACGGCAGGACCACCCATAAAAAACCTACTAGGTTGTGAAAAGAAGTTGCTGCTGGAAGTCTGAAACAAGCAGAAATTGATTCTTTCATCTTATTCCAATTCTTTAGTGGGAACATCTACTAATAATATCCAGTATGAATGCTAATAATTTATTATAGGTACTAACATAATAAAGTCGATAATGAAATATTTCAAAAAGTTTCACAATTTATTCTTGGATATTGTTTTCCACATTTGCAAGGGTAGGTATACCTATCATAGATTGGTTATCACAAAAATATATGATGAAAACTCCTGGATTCTGCTGAACTGTGTTCAGATTGTTGACCCAATAGGAAGTGATTTCTCCTCTGAAAAATATGGTATGAACATTCCATTTTCACTCAAAATGTTTCAGAAAGTGGTAGCAACATAAAAATAAGTAAAACAAAAGTATATTTTGTACTGATATAACTGTTGTAAAGCAGATTATTTAAGACAAAAACTGGGATAAATAAGTAAATTAAACAGCTTGCTCAGTGCTTTAAGAACGTGTACTTTACGACTAACAAAAGAACAAAGGTTTTACAATCCATCACATGAAATGCTGCCATCTAGTTTGAAGTTACAGAAATAAACAAAGGTACCTAATTCTAGGGTGAACCGCAGTGAAGAAGTGTTATTAAATACACAGAGATGGCGCTACATATAACAAATGAAAATTATTTTTATTATATTTCAACACCCCCACTTATTAAAAATTATTTTCACATTAGAAACAATTCTTAATTTCAACTTTACAGCGATAATAGAAAAACAGTATAACATATCAACAAAAACAGTAATATAACTAAATCAAACCTAGTTGTGAAACAAATTTATTATGTTTGACACTTGGCAGACCTTTAGTCAAAATATCTGCTGTCATGTCAGATGATGCCAAATAGTGCAATTCAATGAGTTTGTTTGCCACTGTTTCCCTTACAAAATGATATCTAATGTCGATATGTTTCGATCGAGAATGAAGTATTGGATTTGCTGCCAACTTTACAGCTGATTGATTATCAACAAACAAAATCACTGAATCCAATTTTTCATATAGCTCCTCATACAAATTTCTAAGATATATGGCTTCTTTAGCTGCCTCACTCATTGCCATATATTCTGCTTCAGTACTACTGAGAGCTGTACTTTTTTGCTTGAAACTTTTCCAGGAAATGGCTCCCCCTGCTAGTTTGAAAGTAAAACCTGTGTATGATTTACGGTCCAATTTGTTAGAACCCCAATCTGAATCCGAATAACCTTCCAGGTTACAGCCATCTTCTGTAAAAGTAAGACATTTTCCTTTTGTACCTTGCAGATATCTCATAAGCCTTTTTGCACATTTCCAATGTTTATCAGTATAACAGCTGTTGAATTGACTCAAAAAACTGACTGAAAAAGCAATATCAGGACGTGTCAATACTGCAATGTACATTAAGCTTCCTATCAATCTTTGGTATGGAACATTGCTATCACATGTAATTTCTTGTTCATCAGATCCCTTTTCTAAATTCAAATTTGACTCAATAGGTGTGGCTACACTTTTACATTCAGTCATATTGAACCTTTTCAAAACTTGTTCTATATAATGCTCTTGATCTAACCTGATACGACCCTGTTCCTGTCTAATCCTAACTCCTAAAATCTGTTTTGCCTCTCCAAGATCTTTAATTTTAAAATAGCTACTTAGATGATTTTTCAATAGACTTGTTTCTTTTTCATCATTACTAAAAACAAAAAAATCATCTACATACAATGCCACTACAGTAAGAAAATTTTTCTGTTTTTTGATATAGATACAAGGCTCATATTCAGATTTACAATATTTTATCTCTAATAAAACTTCATCAACTCTCTTATTCCAGGCTCTACTGCTCTGTTTGAGACCATAAACAGCCTTTTTTAATTTGCATACCTTGTTTTCTGAACATTTGACTTCAAAGCCCTCTGGTTGTCTCATAAATACATTTTCGGTAAAACTTCGTTTGTCGCACTCCTATGAGTTCGGAAAAAATTTTTGGTGGAACTTACGTATTTTGACCTCGTGATCACGAATCTGAAGTCAAAACGCGGCGGTCTCAAGTATTTTCGGAGATACGGCCTCATTTTGTCTCAAAAATGCACCATTTGACATGTCAAATTTCTGCTATTAGGAATACACAAAATTCACCCTTCTTTGAACCAAAACACTATACACGCATATATTTACTTGTTTCCAACACTTCTCAGCAGAAAAAACGATTATTTTTCAAAAAATTCACCCTTCTTTGAAATGTAAACAAAACAACCTTTTTACAATGATTTTCTGGAAATTTGTATTTATGATGTTGGCAACGTGATTGTTTGGCTCATGGTAAGACGTTGCCAACATCTCAAATAAAAATAACCAGAAAATCAGTGAAATAAGATGATTTGTTTACGTTTTGAAGAAGGGCGAATTTTTGTGAAAATAACAGTTTTTTATGCAAAAAAGTGTTGGAAACAAGTGAATGTGAGCATGTGTGATGTTTTGGCTCAAAGAAGGATTAATTTTGTGTGTTTTTATTAGCAGAAATTTGAGATGTCAAATGGTGCATTTTTGAGACAAAATGGGGCCGTATCTCCGAAAATACTTGAGACCGCCGCGTTTTGACTTCAGATTCGTGATCAGGAGGTCAAAATACTTAAGTTCCACCAAAAATTTTTTCCGAACTCATAGGAGTGTGATAAACGAAGTTTTACCACATTTTCTTCAAGGTAACCATTTAAAAAAGCTGTTTTTACATCCAGATGAAAAACTTTCAATTTCAATTTAACAGATAAACCAAAAAGCATTCGAATAGTGCTATGTCTCACTACAGGTGAAAAAGTCTCATCATAATCTAAGCCTGGTTTCTGAGTGAAACCTTTAGCAACTAACCTTGCTCTATAAACATGATCACTTCCTGATTCACAACTTTTAATTTTAAAAACCCACTTGCTGTCAACAATGGTTCCATGGCTTGGCATATCCACTAGATCCCAAGTATCGTTTTCTTGAAACGATTGTATTTCTTCTTTCATGGCTTGCTCCCATCTTCCTCTGTCTGGTCTTGATAAGGCTTCTTTGACGCTTGATGGTGCATCTTCTACATCAATTTCACTTTGACACAAGTAAGTGATGTAATCTTCCAGCTGCCTGTTTGGTACTTTCACTCTCTGAGTCTTACGTGGGATCACAGATTCTTCATCATCTGAATCTAGAACTACAGCCTCTTTTTCATCTGACTCTGAGATTACAAAGCTTTCTTCAGTTTCCCCCACTGAATCATAATCTTCTTGAATGTCTTTGTCTGAGCTGACAGTTTCACTGATGATTATTTCTGTGTTTTCTTTTTCATGTATAATGACATCTCGACTGGTGATAACTTTCTTGTCAGAAGGGTCATATAACCTATATCCCTTGACATTATCTCCAAAGCCCACTAAAATCATTTTCTTGGATTTCTTATCCCACTTGTGTCTCTTGGGTTTTGGTATATGAACCATGGCCTGGCTTCCAAAAATCCTGACATTGCTGATGTCTGGTTTTTTGCCATACCAACATTCATATGGTGTTTTATAGTTTAAACCTCTTGCTATACACCTGTTTTTTAGATATATGGCTGTATAAACAGCTTCAGCCCAAAACTTTTTTGGTAGATCAGCCTCAAAGAGCAAACATCTAGCTTTTTCAATGGTAGTCCTGTTCATGCGCTCACACATGCCATTTTGTTGGGGTGTATGAGGGTTTGTCTTTTGGTGTACTATCCCCTCTGTTTTGAGATATTGCTCAAACTCATCCCCACAAAATTCTCCACCATTATCTGAACGAAAGCATTTAATTTTAGTGCCTATTTGATTATCAGTTAGTTTTTTGTATTCTTTAAAATAGTCCAAGGCTTCATCTTTAGTTTTCATAAAATATACATAGGTGTATCTGCTATGGTCATCCTGGAATAAAATGAAATACCTGGATCCTCCAATGGATGTCTCTTCCATGGGTCCACACAGGTCACTATGCACCACTTCCAATAGTGAAGTAGCTCTTTGTCCTTCATGCTTGAAAGGCAATCTTGCCTGTTTTCCTTCACAGCAGGTTTCGCAAAATTTATCAGCACAAATACTTCCTTTTATGTGTAAACCTTCTACTGAGTTATGATTCTTCATAGCTGTCAAATCTTGATAATTTAGATGTGCTAACCTGCGATGCCATATTTCAGTAGATATTGCTAGATTCAAGAGTGCATCAGTTGATTGTCCAGTCGATTTTTCACAAAAATCATTCTCTCTAGGTGAACACCATTCCAACTTATAAACATTTTGAGTGGACTTAGCAACAGCAACAACTTTTCCAACACTGTTAGAAATCTTGCAATTCTTGTCATCAAAATTGACATTGTTGCCATTTTTGATTATCTGGCCAATTGATAACAAGTTGGTTGTCACACTTGGAACATATAGAGCATTTTTAATCTCTATTAAATGTTCTTGTCCATCTACAATAGTTGTTAGTTCTATGTTTCCTGTACCTAGTACTGGCAATTTAGTCTGATCAGCAATCATGATTTCTTTTGGTTCACATATATTTTCAAAGTCTTTAAACCAATCCTTTCTGGATGTAACATGATGACTTGCTCCGGAATCAATATACCAATCACTACTTGTAAAATGCCCATTCATGAAAACTGCACTAAGAGCACTGACACTCTTTTTCTTGTCAACTGACTTTGAGCTGTCATTTGTTTTTTCATTTGCTTTGGGACATTTGTTCATGTAGTGACCAAATTCCTTACATCGGTAACATTTAACATTTTGCATATTTTTGGGACCATCTTTTGTTGATTGGCCTTTAGTTTTATATCCCTGATGTTTTCTCAATGCAAATGCAGAACCAGTTGAACTACTAGAGCCCTCATGTGCCATATCAAGTAATTTCGTCTTGATGTTTTCTGTGGTTATGTCAATTCCACTGTGTTCAATGGCCATGATCATAGGAGAAAATCTATCTGGTAGTCCCGCCAACAGCAATGAGCCAATCCATTTTTCATCAATGGAAAATCCCGTTTTTTTCAACTTTTGTGATGTCTCAATGACTTGATTCACATAGGTTTCCATATTGTCGCAATTTTCCAGCCGCAATGATATCAAGGCTCGCAATAAATGGATCTTTCGCGTGAAGCCTGTATCAGCATACATGTTTTTCAGCGTTTGCCACAATGATGTCGCGTCCGTCGAATCTCGAACATGGACATACAGCGATGGGTCGATTGTGAGCACTAACTTTGCCCGTGCCTTACTTTGTTGTGTGGTATCAGATTCACTACCTTCCAAACATTTGTTGAGTCCTTCGAGAATTAGGAAATTCTCTACTGCGAAGCTCCAATCATCATAATTGTCTCGCCCGGTCAACTTCGGCACTCCTGACATGAAGTTTACTGACGCCATTTTTCGGCAGTTTTTCACGTCGCACTTTTAGAGCGAAAAACTTTTGTTTAACTAATTACCCAAACGTTTTATAACTCTTATACGCACTCTACGTAGTGGTAAAGGCCCTGGGCCCATAACCTGTTGTAAAGCAGATTATTTAAGACAAAAACTGGGATAAATAAGTAAATTAAACAGCTTGCTCAGTGCTTTAAGAACGTGTACTTTACGACTAACAAAAGATAAGAACAAAGGTTTTACAATCCATCACATGAAATGCTGCCATCTAGTTTGAAGTTACAGAAATAAACAAAGGTACCTAATTCTAGGGTGAACCGCAGTGAAGAAGTGTTATTAAATACACAGAGATGGCGCTACATATAACAAATGAAAATTATTTTTATTATATTTCAACAATAACAAATACTGGTACTTCAATCACTGATTTTGATTTTCTTGGTGATGTTTTTGCCAAAAGTTTCATTTCTGTTTGTATCTGACCTTCACTTCACCGGTGTGAATCTAGCAGACCCGGCCAGCGGCTGAAATCTCCGAAGACACCCGAAAGTTCAGTAGCGTTTCCCGGGATTTTTTCGGGCAATACATGTACATGATGATAATAATATCAATTTTAATGATACGTTTATAATAAAAATGTTTTCTATCATTCTGAATTTATTATCAAGGCCGATACTGGTATCAATACTCTTTCTATTGACGCAAGGGACAATGTTTTCAAGGAATAATTGCTACCCTGACGATGTTCAACCCTCACATGAACAAATTAATTGCTGGGGTTGGCTCAGGACTATCAACATAGGATATGGTAGAAACACTTTATTTTAACCTATACAACAATGTTATCAATAGATAATCACTACCTCAACCCGCCAAATATTATTTTTCTCGATGTTCAACCCTAAACTATATAAATTAATTGCGAGTGTTGGCTCAGGACTATCAACATGAGATATGATAGAAACGCTTAATTTTAACCTATACAACAATGTTATCAAGAGATAATCACTACCTCAACCCGCCAAGTATATTTTTTTGCGATGTTCAACCCTTAAATAAACAAATTAATTGCGGGGGTTGGCTCAACACTATCAATTTAATCTCAGGAAGAAGTCCATGGCATCTCAAAGTGGAGTGGTAGATATCAAAGTAGGAAAAAAGCTCCAAGTCATCTCCACATCATTTATTAGAACAAGGTTAGGTTAGGTTAGGTTAGGTTAGGTTAGGTTAGGTTAGGTTAGGTTAGGTTAGGTTAGGTTAGGTTAGGTTAGGTTAGGTTAGGTTAGGTTAGGTTAGGTTAGGTTAGGTTAGGTTAGGTTAGGTTAGGTTAGGTTAGGTTAGGTTAGGTTAGGTTAGGTTAGGTTAGGTTAGGTTAGGTTAGGTTAGGTTAGGTTAGGTTAGGTTAGGTTAGGTTAGGTTAGGTTAGGTTAGGTTAGGTTAGGTTAGGTTAGGTTAGGTTAGGTTAGGTTAGGTTAGGTTAGGTTAGGTTAGGTTAGGTTAGGTTAGGTTAGGTTAGGTTAGGTTAGGTTAGGTTAGGTTAGGTTAGGTTAGGTTAGGTTAGGTTAGGTTAGGTTAGGTTAGGTTAGGTTAGGTTAGGTTAGGTTAGGTTAGGTTAGGTTAGGTTAGGTTAGGTTAGGTTAGGTTAGGTTAGGTTAGGTTAGGTTAGGTTAGGTTAGGTTAGGTTAGGTTAGGTTAGGTTAGGTTAGGTTAGGTTAGGTTAGGTTAGGTTAGGTTAGGTTAGGTTAGGTTAGGTTAGGTTAGGTTAGGTTAGGTTAGGTTAGGTTAGGTTAGGTTAGGTTAGGTTAGGTTAGGTTAGGTTAGGTTAGGTTAGGTTAGGTTAGGTTAGGTTAGGTTAGGTTAGGTTAGGTTAGGTTAGGTTAGGTTAGGTTAGGTTAGGTTAGGTTAGGTTAGGTTAGGTTAGGTTAGGTTAGGTTAGGTTAGGTTAGGTTAGGTTAGGTTAGGTTAGGTTAGGTTAGGTTAGGTTAGGTTAGGTTAGGTTAGGTTAGGTTAGGTTAGGTTAGGTTAGGTTAGGTTAGGTTAGGTTAGGTTAGGTTAGGTTAGGTTAGGTTAGGTTAGGTTAGGTTAGGTTAGGTTAGGTTAGGTTAGGTTAGGTTAGGTTAGGTTAGGTTAGGTTAGGTTAGGTTAGGTTAGGTTAGGTTAGGTTAGGTTAGGTTAGGTTAGGTTAGGTTAGGTTAGGTTAGGTTAGGTTAGGTTAGGTTAGGTTAGGTTAGGTTAGGTTAGGTTAGGTTAGGTTAGGTTAGGTTAGGTTAGGTTAGGTTAGGTTAGGTTAGGTTAGGTTAGGTTAGGTTAGGTTAGGTTAGGTTAGGTTAGGTTAGGTTAGGTTAGGTTAGGTTAGGTTAGGTTAGGTTAGGTTAGGTTAGGTTAGGTTAGGTTAGGTTAGGTTAGGTTAGGTTAGGTTAGGTTAGGTTAGGTTAGGTTAGGTTAGGTTAGGTTAGGTTAGGTTAGGTTAGGTTAGGTTAGGTTAGGTTAGGTTAGGTTAGGTTAGGTTAGGTTAGGTTAGGTTAGGTTAGGTTAGGTTAGGTTAGGTTAGGTTAGGTTAGGTTAGGTTAGGTTAGGTTAGGTTAGGTTAGGTTAGGTTAGGTTAGGTTAGGTTAGGTTAGGTTAGGTTAGGTTAGGTTAGGTTAGGTTAGGTTAGGTTAGGTTAGGTTAGGTTAGGTTAGGTTAGGTTAGGTTAGGTTAGGTTAGGTTAGGTTAGGTTAGGTTAGGTTAGGTTAGGTTAGGTTAGGTTAGGTTAGGTTAGGTTAGGTTAGGTTAGGTTAGGTTAGGTTAGGTTAGGTTAGGTTAGGTTAGGTTAGGTTAGGTTAGGTTAGGTTAGGTTAGGTTAGGTTAGGTTAGGTTAGGTTAGGTTAGGTTAGGTTAGGTTAGGTTAGGTTAGGTTAGGTTAGGTTAGGTTAGGTTAGGTTAGGTTAGGTTAGGTTAGGTTAGGTTAGGTTAGGTTAGGTTAGGTTAGGTTAGGTTAGGTTAGGTTAGGTTAGGTTAGGTTAGGTTAGGTTAGGTTAGGTTAGGTTAGGTTAGGTTAGGTTAGGTTAGGTTAGGTTAGGTTAGGTTAGGTTAGGTTAGGTTAGGTTAGGTTAGGTTAGGTTAGGTTAGGTTAGGTTAGGTTAGGTTAGGTTAGGTTAGGTTAGGTTAGGTTAGGTTAGGTTAGGTTAGGTTAGGTTAGGTTAGGTTAGGTTAGGTTAGGTTAGGTTAGGTTAGGTTAGGTTAGGTTAGGTTAGGTTAGGTTAGGTTAGGTTAGGTTAGGTTAGGTTAGGTTAGGTTAGGTTAGGTTAGGTTAGGTTAGGTTAGGTTAGGTTAGGTTAGGTTAGGTTAGGTTAGGTTAGGTTAGGTTAGGTTAGGTTAGGTTAGGTTAGGTTAGGTTAGGTTAGGTTAGGTTAGGTTAGGTTAGGTTAGGTTAGGTTAGGTTAGGTTAGGTTAGGTTAGGTTAGGTTAGGTTAGGTTAGGTTAGGTTAGGTTAGGTTAGGTTAGGTTAGGTTAGGTTAGGTTAGGTTAGGTTAGGTTAGGTTAGGTTAGGTTAGGTTAGGTTAGGTTAGGTTAGGTTAGGTTAGGTTAGGTTAGGTTAGGTTAGGTTAGGTTAGGTTAGGTTAGGTTAGGTTAGGTTAGGTTAGGTTAGGTTAGGTTAGGTTAGGTTAGGTTAGGTTAGGTTAGGTTAGGTTAGGTTAGGTTAGGTTAGGTTAGGTTAGGTTAGGTTAGGTTAGGTTAGGTTAGGTTAGGTTAGGTTAGGTTAGGTTAGGTTAGGTTAGGTTAGGTTAGGTTAGGTTAGGTTAGGTTAGGTTAGGTTAGGTTAGGTTAGGTTAGGTTAGGTTAGGTTAGGTTAGGTTAGGTTAGGTTAGGTTAGGTTAGGTTAGGTTAGGTTAGGTTAGGTTAGGTTAGGTTAGGTTAGGTTAGGTTAGGTTAGGTTAGGTTAGGTTAGGTTAGGTTAGGTTAGGTTAGGTTAGGTTAGGTTAGGTTAGGTTAGGTTAGGTTAGGTTAGGTTAGGTTAGGTTAGGTTAGGTTAGGTTAGGTTAGGTTAGGTTAGGTTAGGTTAGGTTAGGTTAGGTTAGGTTAGGTTAGGTTAGGTTAGGTTAGGTTAGGTTAGGTTAGGTTAGGTTAGGTTAGGTTAGGTTAGGTTAGGTTAGGTTAGGTTAGGTTAGGTTAGGTTAGGTTAGGTTAGGTTAGGTTAGGTTAGGTTAGGTTAGGTTAGGTTAGGTTAGGTTAGGTTAGGTTAGGTTAGG